>BEWF01000043.1:0-141182 GCA_002583695.1 Pleurotus salmoneostramineus
GGGGGAAGGTTCCTACAAGAGCTTGAAGGCTCGCTTGAGAATTTTAAGGGTCCAAGTCCATGGCATCCGAAGATGGACCAGCGACTGGTGCTTGAGACGCTTCGCGACGGCGAGAGCTATGGTTGTTGCGGTGAGAGTCGCGGTCACGAGGGGCTTCGTCACGATGGTCGCGATAATTGTCGTAGCGGTGAACATCGCGATCGCGAGGAGCTTGGTCACGATGGTCGCGATGGTTGTGGTAACCATTCCCATGGTGGTGAGAACCTTGACCTTGGTGGTGAGAACCTTGGCCTTGGTGGTGATAACCTTGGTTGTGGTTGTGGTAGCCTCGGCGTCCGGCTCGGAAAGCAGACGAGCGCTCGCGATCAGAGCGACGGCGAAGGTTATTGACCTGGTTCTGAAGCCTGAGGTTCATTTGCTGGAGCCCGGAGCCAATGATGGTAACAGCTTGCTGATTAAAGCTCTCGCATGCGGCGGCATTGGTGCCGAAGAGTCTCAACAGGGAGTTGGAGGAGTTGGACATGTTGCGAGAGGGAGGTGGTTGTCGGATGGGGGCAGGTTCCGGACCTTGACGCATAGGACGTGTGTTTGCTTGACGTCTATGGTCAGAAGGGTGGACAGGTCGAGGGCCTCGGTCGATACGACGTCGATCCGTGTCCGGATTGGTGAACCGGGGATACACGAAGTTTCGGTCAACTTCCAGCCCAAAGTAGCTGATGCCGGGAGTGCCGTGAACGCCGACGTGATCAACCGTGCCGTCTTCTCGAAGGATGGGAATGCGGGGAAGGCAATAGGGGCGATCCAGGGCCCTGTTGATCATGTTGGCGAGACCGTTGTAGTGGGTGATGGTCTCCAGGTGCTGGGAGAGGAACTTGTGGCCCTCAATTTCCTGGAAGGCGTCCACGAACGACCATAGAACGGGGATGGTGAGCCGATACGCGATGGGAGCGCCAGCCTCGCTAAAGAGGAAGTAGGGGCCGTCGTCAGGGTAGGGAGTGGTGATGACGAGGATGGGTTGGATTAGATTGAAGACGTGCCCGATAACGTGAGCACGGCGGAAAATCTTCTCGTCTTCGCGTAAGACCAAGTTTCGTTTGAACATGGGAACGTCAACGATACGTGTGGATTCGGCGGGGGTAGTGGTAGGAGCCGGAAGAAGATCAGGGAGAGAGGAAGGGGTCGAGGGGTCGACAGGGGTGATCGTCTTCTTGCTGCACATTTCATCGATTTCGGCGTTGGTGACGGGTCTGGGATTGTCGAAGTCGATTTGGACACTTTCGGAAGAGTTGGGAGTGGTAGGAGGGGGAGAGTTGTTGTCCAGGTTGGCAGGAGAGGGAGAGGGAGAGACAGGGGGAGAAGGAGTGGTCATGGTTGGTAGCAAAAATGGGGATAGCTTCGGGGGGAAGAATGGGGAATGAACGGAAGGGGAATGATAGACTATAAGTACGAAAAACGAGATGAAAATGAGAGACGAAAACAAGAAACAAGAAATTAAGAATAAAATAAATAAATATTTGCATGGTCCGCGCGCAGCCCTGAGTCAGGTCAAAGCGATTTCAAAATCGGCTGGCGGAGTTCCTTTTCCAGAAGGGAGGTCCTTAATGTCAAGGACACCATGCAAGTCCAGGTACGACTGTAGAGCGTGGAGTTGGCTGATTTGATGGTATGGCAGCCAAGTAACGTCTCCAGAACGCCAACGAAGTTCGAAAAGGGACTCAGGGCCTCTCCCTGAGTGAGACAAGATCTCGTCGGCTGCCCATTCGAGGTCATCGTCATTAATCTCGAAGAGGGGATCGTCCAGTCGGTTGGGGAAGAGTCGATCGTCGTTCGGCACGTGGATACGAAGGAGGTTTGAGTGGAAGGCATTGTTAATGCCTCGACGGACGAGACGTGCGGGGAGCTCGATGGCGAAGGTGTCACCACCCTTGTGCTTGATGATCTTGTAAGGTCCAACAAATTTCGGTAGTAATTTTCGCGCCAATCCTTGGGGAAATTTCAGGTTCTCTGTAGAAACATAGACAAGATCCCCAACTTCAAACGGTGCGGGTCGTCGTCGGTTATTTGCATCCCGAGTTTGCTTGACACGCGCCGCAAGGATTGAATCGTGTGCTGAGATGACAGCTAGTCGAACGCGTTCGGCAAATTCCCGTACGCCAGGATATTCGTTCGATGGTGGCTGTTTCCAGATGAGGGATCTAGGGAGTCGTCCGTAGTTGAGGAAGAAGGGGGAGTAGCCAGTGGAACCGGATTTTGCCATGTTGACGGCAAATTCGATGGCCGGTAGACGCGTCACCCAGTCGCGTTGACTGGGGGAGATGCATTGTCGTAGCATCTGAGTAATCGTTCGGTTGGCACGTTCCGTTGCGCCGTCCGTTTGAGGGTGATACGCGCTCGACATCTTGAGTTCGGTGCCAATGAGGTCGTGGAGGCGTTGCCAGAACCGACTGGTGAACCAAACGTCACGGTCGCTGACAATTACCATAGGTAGGCCATGTAAACGATAAACACGGTCGAATAGCAGCTCGGCTACGTGAATCGCGGAGTAATTGGTACGGCTGGGAACAAGGTGGACCATGGCTGAGAGTAAATCGATGATAACCGTGATGGAGTCGTAGCTGGCGTCGCGGTCGCGAGATTCTGGCAAAGGTCCTACGAAATCCACGCCTATAGCTTCCCAAGGTCTAGTGGGAACGGGCATGGTGTTCAGTAGACCGTAAGGTCGTTGATTGTTTGGCTTACTGCGTTTACATCGCATACACGACTCGCAATACTTTTGAGTGTCTTGGGCCATTTCCTTCCACCAGACGTGGTCTCGAAGGTAATCCAGAGTCTTCTTGTGGCCAAGGTGAGCCAAGGTGGTGTGAGCTTCTGCGATGACGATTTCGCGGACGCTGCGACCTTTGAAGGTGGCTCTGGGGATGCAGAGTCGACGCTGGTCACCAATTTTCAGGTAAACCAAGCCGTCCTTCAGCTCGAAGTTGCGATACTCACTTGGTTTGGCAATAATAGCCTTGAAAACCGTGTCCTCCACGTATTTTCCTTTGAGTTCCTTGGTCAGGTCGATGCCCGAATCGCTTTCGCGCACCATTTCGGCGAAGGAGAAAGGTGGGGGGTTGAAGGACTCATTGGGAGGTCCTGAAGGAGTTGTGTGAGACGCGTTCTCAGCGTTCTGAGAAGTTACAGGGTCCAGAACAGGAGTCGGATCAGGAGCGGTGTGATCGGACTTTCGTAAGTTGATTCTTGAACTTCCTGGCACTGACTTTGACCTTCGTTTCTTCTTAGCGGGTTGAGCAGGAGGTGTTGGGATAGCAGTATCGTCTCTACTCCCGCCCTCCTTTCGTTCTCGTGGGCCATGAAGAACGAAACCTTTGCAACCAATCCGTTTTGCAAACTCCGCGCTCGTCTCAGCCCTGGACGCCACGCCCGCTGCACCAACAGTTACGTCCTCGACGGGTAGGTCATTGGATACAGCCGAGACGGGAAGCGAAGCCATGAGAGCTTCTGCACCCACGTACATGGGAATGGACGAAATCATGGTGGGGTCATGTTTCCCCTCCACCACATCATGGTAGCTGTACTCACTTCTCGCCCTCACAGTACCTTCCTTGTCGTTCGAGTAAATCCTCAATAATGCGTCACTCAAAACGTTCTCGACGCCTGGAATATACACAGGCTCGAAGTCGAATTCACTGATCTTCTCAATCCAACGGGCTTGACGACCCGTGAGGTTAGGTTGGGTTAGAATGTGAGTAAGTCCTTTGTGATCAGTCAACCACTTGAATTTCGCGCCTTGTAGGATATCCCGGTGCCTAAGCATCGATTCGACGCCGGCGAATAACTCAAGCTCGTGGACGGCGTAGTTCTGCTGCGCAGAATCTAGCTTGGCCGAGTAAAACGCGGCCACTTCCGCCGTTTTCCAATCATTCCCTTGCGCGACGACACCAGAAATCCCGGTCACGCTCGCATCCGTGATCAACCAAATTTGAGGTGCGTCCTTTCCGTACTGCAGGGGTTTTCTACGATGCTCACGCCAGGCCTGAATTTTAGATTTGACATCCTCGAACGTGCGTTGATGCGTGTATTCCCAACGAAACGGCACAGTATCACCGGTCAATGAAGATAATACGCCCATGGGAATACGAATCCCTTCAGCGTCGTCAGCGAGAAAGCCAACCGCACCCAAGAACCCTCGAAGCAAGTCGCGGTTCGTAGGAGTCTTCCACTTCAAGACCGAATCGACCTTAGCAGGGTCCATGCGGATGCCATTCTCATCTACAATATGACCGAGTACGTTGACTTCCCTAACGAGAAACTTCATCTTCTTTTCTGATATATACAGCTTCTCGCGTTTCAGAACATCGAGAACGAGTTTACAATGCCGGATGTGGTCCTCGAGCGTATCTGAATAAATATACATGTCGTCCAAATACGAGTCCATGAAGTCGCCTATGTACGGCGCGAAGATATGATTCATTAGCGCTTGGTAAGTGGCTGGTCCGTTGCAATCACCTTGCTGTAGGACATGACTGACGATTGTTCCGTTAGGCGTTATAACCGTGGTACGATGGACATGCTCCGGGATAATTCGAATTTGCTCGTACGCGTCACAGCCATCCAAGAGGGTGATATATCGTTTTCGGGCGACGCGACGACAAATAGCCTCGATGTGTGGGAGAGGGGAAGCCATCTTTATGGTATTCGCGTTTCGTTCACGTAAGTCAAAGACCGTTCTCAATTGTGTTGTCCCTGGCTTATATATCAACAGCATGGGTACCGCGTTGCCGGCGTTGGTGACCTCCCATCGACCAGACCGGGTATACGCATTCCACTTTTCGTTCCACTGTTCGCGTAACGCGTCAGGACATCGCGAGGGTCGCCAGTGGTAGACTTTATTCTCGTCGATCAATGGGATTGTGTGGTTAATCGCACGCAGCGGGGGCAACGGGGTCTCGGTAGCTTTACCACACACAGGTAAGGCATATTCTCGAAGAAGTTCTCGAGCCCGTTCTAAGTTTTCCTCAACCACTTGCATAGACTTCGACGCGATTTTCGTTACTTCCGGCCCCTTAAGGGGTAGAGGGGTCGTCGAACCAACAACCAGACGAGGAGGATTGATACCGAACATAACCTTGTGTTGATATAGCCAAGGTGTGCCAAGAATGAGGTCGTAATTTGCGATATTGACGACGTCGAAGTAGCGCTCGTCATCTATGCCTTGGTACTTGAAGTTGGCCTTGCAGCCATGATTGATCTTCGAGCGCGAACCTTGAACCGCGAGCTGGACTACCAAAGGTGAGGCCAACTCAGTCTTCTTGATCTTTAGCTGATCAACGAGCGTAGTCGAAATGAAATCGCCAAGGGAGCCTGAGTCAATCAGGGCTCGAGCCGGTTGGCCATTGATGTGAACCGTAACCACAACAGGCCGTGGTACCAACCGGTTGGGGTCTCTCGCGCGTACCGTGTTACGCTGTAGTCCTGCGTAAGTGCCTCGTTCAACTTGCTGACCATTTATCTCAATGGTTTGATCGTAGTAGTCCGGTGATACGCCGTATGCATCCAACTCGGCTAATTCGACAAGGTCCCCGCCCTCCATGTCTTCGTCGATGAGATCCATGGAGGGCACATCAAAAACCTCATCAAGATATAAGACTTGAGGTCTCTCAATGCCAGCCAAGCGCCACCTCTCTTCATACGTGAAGACGAGGTTCTTGTTATGCCACTTGGGTAGGTCAAAATCCTTCTGGGTCAATATTTCAGTCGGGATCTGACTCTGCAGTTTGTGTAGTGCGTCATAGATGTTGTAGGTGTCGGGATCACCTTCTTCTGGCCACGCCGAAAATCGATACTCAGGATCAACATCCTCAGTCGCGTATGCATCACACAAGTAGGGGGCGTGATGCTCGAGGAACATAGCTGAACCTTCCGCCACAGTGTCACCAAACGAAGGTAAGTCCTTGAATATCGATGCCAATCCGACTCTCATTCCATGGGTAACGCAGCATTCGGTCGCGTACCATCGGGGAAGGTTGTAGTTCGGCCGAGCTAACAGGGAGTATTTGATGATGCTCGAACGTCCTCCCTGCATGCGATCCTCAATGACGACGTCGGTATCGGAAATGCGAGTCAACAGGAAACGCTCATTGATGCCCTCGACCTTACGGTATCGCATATCTCCAGGGAATTTCACCGAACGTCCGACCTGATTCAAAATGGTGTTGTGGGCGTAGATGATGGCATCACCCATACTCGATCGTATGTGTGGTTCTTCCTGGGGCTGAGTGGCTTCTAACTCGTCACACTCTACTGCGTAGAGCTCGTAGATGTCGTCGAACGAATCCAGAACATCAACTGGGCTGTAATCGACCTCCTCATCTTCAACCCTAATCGCGTTAAGGGGAAGCTCCTGAAGAGGTTCTTCCTCAACTTCGCCAACAAGATATTCGTGGTTATCAAAGTCGATGCCAATACTATTCAAAGGTATTCCCGGAGGACCACGCGAACTACCTGAGGCCATCCCTTGGGACCTGGAACAGTCTTTCGACTGATGGCCTTGGTTGCCACACCGGAAGCATCGGTTCTCGGCACGGTACTGGTCGAGTTGCTGCGGGGTGAGTTGGGTAGGAGTTCGAGGGTACGGGGACTGGCTACGCTGGCCGCGGTTGTCGTTGTTCTGACTGAACCGAACGCCACGATTATTGTTGCGGTCATCGCGGCGGTTACTTTGGTGAGGTCTATTATTGTTCCGCCCTCCGCTACCATAATTCTGATTGGAGGAACTAGGTGGGTGCCTCAAACGACTGCGATCTCCTCGACGACGATCACGGAAGCGAGAGGAACGATTTCCTCTATGATCGTTTCGACTTCCAGAAGTGCTAGGGGCGTCCCTCCTAGAATCAGGAGCCCGAGAGTGCGATGTGGAGGCATTGGCGGCAGCGAGCTCAAGTTCTCGCGCACGCTTGACGACTTGTTTCCAGGAGGCGGTGGCAGCACTCATGGGAGTCTCACCGATCTTTAATCGTAAGTTTGAATTGAATCCCTGGAACATTCTGATAACTTTGTCCTGTTTGCTCATAGTGCCGATTATATCCATCTTTTGTTTCTTCAGCGCGACATATTCGTTCACACTCATACGACCTTGAACAATGCTATCGGCCTCGAACCGAACCTTGTCAAGATAGTTTGGCGAGAAACAAGTATCAAACAATCCGTCGAAGAACATTTTCAAGGTCCAGCGCTTCGGATCGGGGACGACGTTCTGAGCATAGAAGTCATAAGGTTTCCCGTCGAGTAAGGTAGCTATTTTTCTGATTTGATATTCCTTCGCCACCTTACCTTCTTTCATCCAGGACTGAGAATCACTGACAAAACGATGGAACTCAACAAGATCTTCGGCGCCTGAGTAGCGCTTAGGAGCGGTTGGTCGCAACAAAGACTTTTGAGTCTTATGTCTTCGTTCCCTTCGACTACGGCGGTGACGAGTGCGATGTCCATGGGATCCGTGACGACGCCTTTCATTACGACGTCGACGCTCCTCTCTCTGCCGATGTCCTCGGGAATAACGAGAAGAATCTGAACCGCTACTCGAACTGTCGGAACCATCGGAGTCTGAATCTCCAGACGATCCACCACTACTACCTCCACCACCACCTCCTCCACGGCTGGTACTGCGCGAGGAAGAAGAGCTGCGAGAGGATGAGCTGTCGCTGGAGGATGAGGAGTGGTGGTGACTGGAACGGTGGGAGTAATCTCCATGCTGATCGGAGTCCTCAGAGGAAGACGAGTCACCCGATGAACTGGGAGAATAGTCGCTATCGTCGCTGTCATCGTCCGCATGAAGAAGTTTACCAAGCGAGCTATGTTTGGGGATTAACCGACTAGGTAAAAGTGACACCTTTGAGCTTTTCTTGTGATGTTTCGACTTATGCTTGTGCTCCCTATCCCTCCTTTCAGGTTCAGGAGATCTAGGGGCGCTCTCGGCTGGAGTTCGCCTTGTCTCAGAAGCTCGGCTCACATGAGAATGACCACGCTCGGGTACTCGTAACTCAGAAGGAACATCATCATTGTTCGCGCGGCTTGAAGGCTGTCCATCACGATCAGGTAAGGACCCAGTCTTCGACTTAGACTTACGCGACTTTTTCGAGCGCTTAGACTTTCTTCCTGACTTCGAGGTTCTAGGTCTCTCATCATCACGAAGTTCATCGTTGCCATCTCTATCGGGAACTGGGACATCCTCGGGATCATGCAAACTTTCAACAGGGTGAGGTCTTCTAACACGCAACGTCTGATTCTCATTTCGAAGGCGTCTAACTTCCTCTTGAAGGTTTCGGTTCCTTTCTTGGGCAGCGGCAAGTTCCGACCAATCTTCGTATTGGTTGAACATAGCTTGCTGACCTCTAGGGTCGAAATTACTCAAATCGGGAGCTTTACCTTTGTTCCGGAAGGGGTTTCGGTCAGAAATGGGGGGAACAGGGACAGAGGTAGCTACACTGTCAGTATCTTCAGCACGGGGGGTACTCTGTACAAATTGTTGTCTACGGTCGAGTAATTCACGCTGTTCCTCATTTAGACTAGCATAAGCATCACTGATATTGGGATCATATGGAGGTTGCGAGTCTGGTACTCTAGCGGTGCTGCGACGAGCAAGGTGGGGAGGCGTTTCGCGCACATCAGACCAAGAATTATCCTCGGGATCTCCCGCATCACTAGGTGGCACAAAAAATTGTGGGACAGGAATGTGACGTCTGTCAGGTACATTGAAGGATCCAGGGAGGCCGAAGCCTATGGAATCGTCTCCTGGAGCATTCTCCACAGGAGGTACGTGTGTCGCACCATTCTCGGTGCGAGCAGAGGCAACGGGAGTAGCAGGCACTGACGTTAGCACGGATGAGCCCTCAGGGTTCGCGTCCGGTGCTTCGGTGAGTGTTTGAGCCCGACTCCGAGTAATAACCATGACTAAAGACTAGTTAGTAACTCAAGAAATTGGGGGTGCTTACTTTCGCAAGCGGGTTTTGGATGCCAAGGATTCTCAGAGGGCCAATCTGAGGGGGACCAACGGCGGGGGTGTTTTGGTTAAAGAGAAGTTGGGTTTGTCGGTGGGTAGAACGGTTGTTCTGTCAAAAATATGTAACGCTAGCTCCTAAAAGGAGGTAACGTGACAAGAGGGGAAAGGGGGAAAGTAGAGTCGTTCCGCAATAGACAGTTGTAATCCGTATATTTTGGGGACTCTAGAGTACGAAGTAGCTAAGTCCAACTATTTATACCTAGGAGAACAAATAACCACAAAGTATCTAGGGTAGGTTTTGGGGTATGACTATAGGTACGCCTGTCATGGCTATAGGGGACGAGGGATAGAACTAAATAAGGTAAGTAAAGAGCGCCCGTATGTTACATTGGCTCGCTCGGCCCCTAAGGATGGGAAGGGCGCTCGTCGTCTCCACGCAGATCGCCCCCCGACTCGGCTCAACGCCCACACGGTGATAACTTTTTTCATGGGGGACATCTCAGACTCGCAGCAATCGCATATCCCAATAACGGTCTTTACCGGGTTCCTTGGAGCAGGGAAGACTTCAGTTATCCTGTCTCTTTTGCCTCAATTACCCAAGGATTACAAGGTCGTTCTTCTGAAGAATGAATTCGGAGACGTAGAAGGTACAACGATCCAGCGGTCCTGCTCGCTATCTAATGGGGGATAGTTGACAGCAAACTGGCCGAACAGTCGAGCCTTGCTGCGGTCAGCGAAATCCTCAATGGATGCATGTGAGTCTTTTGAGCCCGATCTGTCTTATGGCCGCATGAACATTGAATTGGTTCTCCAAGGTGCTGTGTCCTCGTCGGCCAGATGCAGACAGCCCTTCTGGAAATAAGAGGCTCGTCATGTCTTGATTCATTCAACATATCGTCCAACGTCCTGTCATAGAAAAGTACCGACCTGACCGGATTATCATCGAGTGCTCGTGAGGACGTAACAAGCTTCTCCAACCCAGTACCCTAATCGCTGGCCTGTCTAGTGGCTCTGCTTTCCCTGCTACTCTCGCGTTTCAGATCCGCGAGCTAGAGAAGCAAACCTCTGGCGACTTGAAACTCGATGCCATCGTCACCGTCATAGATGCTGAGAATTTCCAAGGATACGAGGATACATCGCCTACCGCGAGGATGCAGGCCAGTTATACGGACATCATCCTAATCGTACGTTCTTCAACGATTGTCAAGCTCAGACGCTGAGAGACGTCTATTCCACAGAACAAATGGGAACATGTCAACGAAAGGCAACTTGACGATGTCCTCGATCACCTCAACACTCTGAACGACCAGACACCCAAAGTTCGCTGTAGAGGTCGAGATGGCGTTGACCCGTCGCTCATCTTCGGTCTCGGGACATCGTTGTTTACTGACAAGACCACTCACGCCCATTGTAACACTCACCATGACGAAGTTGAAACGGTCACCATCGGCAAAACGACGTCCGGGCCTTGCACTTGCACTGACCATGATCACACGCACTCTCATGCAGTTGACATCGCTCTAACGGACGCCCCCATCTCAAGTGTTGTCCTTGAACGCGCCCTAGGCTCCCTATCCAAGGAATCCATCTGGCGAGTGAAGGGATTCATACGGCTAGAAGATGGGTTGTACATCCTGAACTGGGCGTTTGGACGTTATGACCTCGTTAAATCGTCGAGTGGCGAACACCTCGATGAGAAGGAAGTGATCAAATTCACTGTTATGGGAGAAAGAGGCGAAGTGAAGCGGCTATCTCGGAAGTTTGCTGCGCTCCTCGGCGCGACATTAGAGTAATACCTTAGAAAGCACCTAGAGGGCGTAATGAAGACGAGCGTTTACTATCGTTCGGTGTGCTGACATCGCGCTCCGTCGTCTTCGAACTCCTAGAAGCTCGGCCAAATGACCCTGAAGACACTAGCCATAGGGGACTCGGGAGTAGATAAACATCGGTTCGTCATAATGCCGAGTGAAAGCCCCTCTGTCCTGCTCTGTGTTTATAATGGCCAATCTAGACGAGAAGTGAGTCCTTAGCGTACTCGGCGCACCAGCTTTGCGTTGAATGGCAGATTAGATGTCTATTCTGCGCTATCCTGCAAGGTCAGATGAGTCGAACTTGACGTGCATTCGTTGTGTAGCTTCTGATGCATGAAGTCCGTTCATGTAGGCAAGCTCCCTTGTATGAAGGTGTACGAGACGGATCACAGGTGCGTTATGAACTCTTCTTTGGGATGCTAACGTCCATTATCAACTTGATATAGCTTGGCCTTTCTCGATATCCACCCCGTATCAGAAGGCCACACATTAGTGATATCAAAATGTAGGTCGTCAACAGGATACATATTAGCGTCGCCACTACAACTTGCCGAACCCGACGGGTAGATCACGCTCGAACTATAGCTGACCTTCCAGATGAATACCTTGCTGACATGGGACCCGTCATCAAGAAGGTCGCTATTGCAACTGGCGCGGAACATTACAACATCCTTCAAGTATGTGTACTACATCTGTTACCCACAAGATCTCATCCAATGCTTGAGTAGAACAATGGGAAGCTTGCATTCCAGGTAATTTTACTCTCGTCTGCCTTCTGCACGAGCCGCTGAAACTGGGTTAGCATGTCGATCACGTCCACTTCCATGTCGTGCCCAAGACCGAAGCGAAGGACGGGCTGGTCATGACCGTCGAAGAAAATTGGGCACCCAGAAAAGTCGGAGATGAACAACTGGCGGCTACTCTGGCCAAGCTCAAGAGCAAAATTTGAAACGGTGCTGCAAGGAATAGAGTATAAGAGAAATATAGCAGAGTTTGTAGAACTGTCAATGAAGTCGCCTGTTGATAAGGGTGATGATAAGATAAGATGATCTAAGTACGGTCAGAAATGATCAGACCGCGATTGGCCAACGACTGCACGCAAACCTAACTCTCAACCTACTTAAACTATGGACTCGGCTCAAGGCTCAGCGTTTTCATCACAGGGAGAAGACGCCATCACTAGAAAAATAGTATTTGAGGGCACTGTTACTCCCCGGCTTGTCCCTCATACGCCCGAGTTTGACACCTACTACGACATCGAATGGACTGCTGAGCAAATACGGGCAGGGGAGTCTAAAAGGGTAACGTACATCACTTTCAATTCAGATGAATACACCTCAATGTCTTTCTTTTAGGTTGCGTTGCAATTTCCAGACCATCTACTCCCGCATTCCGTACCTATATTTCGGTCATTGAAGTCGCGTGTTCAGACTGGCCAAGATATATACGTCCTTGCAGACACATCCTATGGCAGGTGCGAGGAACAACCTTCAGACAGTGAATGAAAATTTACAGAAGCTTTCGAACAGCTGTTGTGTGGATGAAGTCGCGGCCCAGCACGTTGATGCCGATCTAATTGTGCATTACGGACACGCTTGTATGAGCCAGTCCGTTGACCACCCGAGTTCACATATCAAAGATTCATCTAACACTGCGAATGTAGTCCATGTCGATTACCAGTGCTTTTTGTCTTCGGTCGGGAGGAACTAGACGTAGTTGACTGCGTTCAACGTCTCCTTGAAGCTACCAACGCGCTACCTACTGACTACGGTGTTATAACACTGAGTCATGATGTCGCCTATACTCATCGTGGCGGTCAGTGCGCTTTACCACTTTCATGCTGGTTTGAAATGCTCATTTTATTTGCTTCAAAGACGAACTATCGTCTGCCCTCCGGGAAGCTGGTATCCAAGTTTCGTACAAACCAATCCCTCGACGATTAGATCCCACTGCAACAACACTCGAATCGCAGCACCAATTAGGATCCACGCCTACCCCACGTACAATGTTCTACATCGGCTCAGAGAGTCTGCACCTTACGAACATATTAATGACAAACTCGTCAGCCACCGTACGAGTCTCCTCGTTTCTTTTCAAAGCTGCATCTCCCTTCTAATCATAACTTCCTTAGGTACTTCGATACGACCCGTTACTCAAATCTGTAACAACAGAATCAACGCGAACTAATAGGATGCTTATGCGCCGTTACGCCGCGGTCCAGAAGGCTCGCGATGCCGACGTTATCGGAATCCTCGTTGGTACACTGGGTATCGGTGAATATGGAACCCACTTTGAGTTTATTCTGTCATCTGAAATATTCGATAGCTTCGTACCTCCCACTGATTGCACATCTTCGAGATTCGATCAGGAAGGCACACAAGAAAAGTTACACGATCAGCGTCGGAAAACTCAATCCCGCGAAGCTCGCAAACTTCATGGAAATTGAATGTTTCGTCCTCGTCGCGTGTCCAGAGAATAGCATCATCGAATCGAAGGCAACTCCTCATTTTCCGAGGCGCCATCCTACGCTGATCATTTTCCCCGCTTGATAGGAGTTCTTTCGACCTATTGTGACGCCATATGAACTGAAAGTCAGCTTCCAGGCAGAGCCAGAGTGGACAGGTGCCTATCTACTTGACTTTGACCGTGTCTTGTCAATATCGAATGGCGGTAATTCGATCCTCATAGACTACTGGGTCCCCTTTTTAACATGCCTGCTTCCTTGCAGATGACAGTGGTACCAATGAGGAAGAAAATGACCAACCATTGTTTTCATTGACGACCGGAAAATATAGGCATGCTAAACGATATGGAGGTCTGTAGAGTGTTGAATTCTCAATGACACCCATGGATTGCTTCTCATCCGCCCATTCAGATAATACTAATCCATCAGAGGCGGACTCCACCTCCGTCGTTCTGCGAAACCAAGACAATGCCCTGGCGCAGTTGTCCGACAGTGCTGCGGGTGAGCTACAATGATGCTTACTCAGTTTGATCTGGAGGGGGCTGACACACCGGGTAGCTCACTTCTTAAGCGAACGTTCGTACCAAGGATTGGAAGTTCGCCTCGGTCAAGATGCCCCTGGAGTTTTAGAACAAGGGCGTAGTGGGATAGCGCGTGGTTATCAAGATGACCACTAGCCCGAATAAAAGAATACATAATTCATGGGAATTCCCTGCTGTGCTTGATCATGTCAACCTAATCATAATCCCAGCGATCATCGATCATCTTCTATACTCCCCTTGACATCCGGAGTACTCATCGTGAATTCTTGCTCGTGTAAAATGCAGGAAGTGGCGTCGCGATTGGTTCGATCACGCATAACGAAAGTGATGAAGATTGCGGCGTTTAGAATAATGAGATCTACGAGAAGCATATCCTTTCCAAGAAATAATCCAAAAGTAATAAAGTAATATAAACACAACCATAACTTAAGAAGTCTTTATGCCATGATTTCGACCTCCCCAGAATCGCGCCTCTGCTCGTTTTCGAATACGGCGTAGCGTCTACATACCATGCTCCATTTTATATTACCCACAATGCAATCCATCATTGCTTGCTTGTAGCGTTCAACTGAGGGACGCTGCTCCGCTGAGATTGAAGTATTATTGTGGAGGACTTTGTCATATTGACAGAGCCTGAGGAAGGCTTCCCGAAAGAGATAATTAGAATATTTGAAGCTGGCCTGTAGGTCTTTGCTTGAAACGCCGGTTGAATCATCGTTCATGATGACGGTTATCACATTATTTAGTGTGTCATTTGCGAGTTTTTCTTTTTTGAACGAGTAGATATCCTAAGGGATCAGGTATGTCAGCGATTTGAACTTGTGAAAGGACCTGGGGGCACATACGTTGGCGAGGAACACCATCTCAACAGTGGCTTTCGACATCTCCCCTATGGCGTGCCTACTCATGTCATCCGTAGGGAGATTCATTTCGTGTACCCATTGTGCGAGGATGAGAAATGGCACCAAGCCCACGGTAGCATGCCTATTTTCATAGTAGGACTTCAGTGTCTTCTTCTTTTGTAAGGTGGGAGAATCGCGGTCGATGGCCTCTTGCACGATTCCGCGAACCGATAAGAGGTTCTCGTATATGAAATCCTCATGATATGTGGGTGTAAGCGATGTCATGACTGAGTCGGCTAGTCTAGAACGCGATATCAGCATCAACTTCGCGAATGGGGTTTTTGAAGAATTTCTCCGAAGTGCCTACCTTTCCATTACGGGGAACAAAGGGTGTTCGGCTTCAGGGCACCCATCGTGCTTCGAGGAATCTCCACGGTACATATCTATGTATATGTCGGCCCATCTTTGTGATTGATCGGCCGTTGTCGTGTCGCTGAGGAGAGTGGGACCGGTGAGTTCGAGGGGAGATAGCATGACGAAGGTGACGAGACAAACGTACGTGATTTCCTCAAAGATGAAGGCTAGGATGAGATAGTTGAGACATGCTTTTAGCTGAAAGAGCGTTGCATCCGGGTACGCATAACAGATGAGTACGGGCATCTGTATTTTCTCCAAGGTCTGCGAAGAGAGTCGGCCTTCACATACTGTCAAATTGATTCAGAACGTACAATGCGAGTACGGGGATCGATGTCTAGCGACGCCAACCAGTCATTGAAGGAGGTGTCCAGCTCGTAGAAGTATGGATTACTAGTGTTGGATGATTGTGGACAGGCTTTTGAGTGGGGAAAAAGTGATAGAAGATCTGGGAGACGGTATTGAGAAGTCGCCACAACCATGTTGGTAGGTGAGGGGGGAATTAGGGAATGGAGTTTGGGTAGTTGTACAACCACAAATTTATACTCCCATAGATTTCCACTCCAAGAAGCCTACCTGCCAGCTTTGATAAGACCGACCTTGAGATGCGATTTTCGACGGACAGGCACACACAGCATGCTATTCCCGTCCAGTTCGGTTCTTTGGAGGGAGCAGCTGGAGACATGTGTGGTGAGATCTCGGAGATGACATATACCGACTGGGTATGTTACACGGTGGCAAGGTGACTATTGCCCGCGTTTCGCCTAGTTGGGACAAAAAAAGTGGTGATGGACTATTGATGGCCATTGCTGGAAGTAAGTAATTGGAGGATTGCGAGCGTGTGAAAATAGGGCCAATGAAACTCAACTCGACCCTCCTTGGTCTGCCTCCCCCTCTTGTCTTCTCTCTGCAGGAAATCGGCTGCGGGACGGCCTCTGATTTCCTCCAATTCTCATCAGAAACGCTCATTCTGAGACTACCACCAGGAACTATCAGTATTCGCGGCCTAGAGGAACACAAGGCACGCGTCATAGAGGCTCTCAGCGCGGTTGGGACAACCCCTCAGACCCTTCTTGCTTCATCACCGCCCGGTCATCCGGAAAATAATTTTCGAAGCCTTCTCACAGGGTGCATGAGACTAGATAAGCTTCTTCACGGCTTCAGTGGACCCAACGTGCTCGAAATATCTGGTGACAAGGGCTCGGGTAAATCAGTATGCTCACTCTATAGGAACTACTCTGCGCTCCTGTTCTCTAACATCCCTTTGAAAAGACCTTCATAACCAATGTCATCCTGCGTCATCTCGAGGCAAATTTGGAATCTCGAGTTCTCTGGATTGATACAACTGGCGATTTTATCCCTGCATTAGCGGTTCGTATCCTATCGCAACTCGGTCAGACGCCCGGACGCGAGGTACGCTTCTCACTCAGTATTACGCTCAGAACCATGCAGCTAAGGCGTCTTTACCTAGCCAGCACATTGTCTCGACCGTTTAGAGTTAGCACAAGCTTTCGACTTGGAAGCCGTGTATGATGTCCTTGAGAACTCAGCGACTACTCAGCAACTCCCGATTTCTTGCATCGTAGTGGACACTATCACCTCCCTTCTCAGTCCCGCGCTAAGTGCCGTTTCTGCTCAAGGACACTTAATAATGACGAACTTTATGGCTCACCTCCGATCCTTTGGAAGAAAGTATGGCTCTACCATCTTTGTAAGTATGACATTTCCGTCCCCCTCCGCTCTGCCAAATGCCTATGAAGTTGAGAATGACCTAGGTTGTTAATAATTCAGTGGCGACTCACCGTGGTCAGCCTAACCTCGACGCTGTCTTGGCTACGCCTCGGAAGCCAGCACTGGGACCTACCTTCGCGTTTCTCACCGATGCTACCATTTGGATCACGAGGGAACATCATGACGAGGACCGTATACTACACACTGCTCAAGTGTGGAGATCCAAGCTCACGGTATCTTTTTTTCACTCGTATCAACGATACTCGTAGTGACCACACCTCTATCAGCGCTCAAAAGTTTACTGCAGGTTCTACAGCCAAGATGGGTTTATCCTTCCGAATTGAATTGTATCGAACGCACGTATATACGCCTACAAAGACTTCTCCAACTTGATCATCTCCTCAACGGTCTCGATGTGCTTTCCAGATAGCACTTCGTATTCTACGGCTTTCAATGGTCCACGAACCCATTTCTCTCCGTATCCAAAATTCTTTCCAACCACTGCCTTAATCCCACCGATTCCACCGACCCTTCCCACTGCCCAGTCGGCATGACCGAGTTTGGCTTGAAGTTCCATTGCCTCCTTCAAATTCCCCTCTTTGAACAACGTATAGAGCTGCTTGTGTATCTTCGGGAAGAGATTCACAGACGCGGCAATAGTACCTGCGCTTCCCGACAGCAACCCTTGGAGGAACAAATCGGAGCGACCTGCAAAGACGGCGAACTCCGTCGAAGGGAATGTGGACGCCAAACGATGGAGTTTGCCCATATTCCCGCAGGACAATTTCGTCCCAACAATGTTGGGATGCTCTGCCAAAATGGCGATTGTATCCGAGTCGAGATCTTGCCCTGCTGTAACCGTTGGGAAGTTGTATATCATTGTTGGGATCGGTGATGCGTCGGCCACCTTCGAATTCATTAATCAACCCTTCTTCAAGAGATCAGACGGAGGTTGGACAGGGATATCGTCATACCTCGCGATGGAACCGAAGAATGTTCTCTTTCGTCATCTGTGGTGGCCAGGTAGACGGGGTAAGCACGAGAACATGGGATGCTCCTGCTTCCTTTGCATCGACGCAAAGCTTCTTGGTCTCTCGGGTTGATTGAGCACCAGTGCCCGCGATGACCAAAACGTTCTGGAATCCATTCTCATCCAAAGTTTCACGAGTAAACTTTATCGCTTCCTTGCGTTCTTCGTGCGACAGGTGTTGCGCCTCTCCGTTACTTCCTTGTACAAGAATACCAGTAACTCCCCCCTTAATACGCCGAAGCGACAAAGTCAAACTATGTATCGGCTTTGATCGATGAGGTCAACATACTTCGGCTAGTCTGAGGATGTGTGATTTGATGGATGGAAAGTCAAATTCTTCATTTTCATCGAAGAATAAGACAGCGGGGACGTAGAAACCAGGCGGAGGTGGAATGGTCATCGTAGGTTGTCTGTACGGGGATATCAGTTGAGAAAAGGTCTAATGTAGCAAGAAGAAAGATTGGGGCACTTATAAGCATATCGATCGTGATGTGCTATCCGTATTGAGCACACGGGCACATGAGATCAAAATTTGAACTCGCGGATGAAGACGTGGGCCATCAGGGGGCCTGAATAGGGTAGTCTCGGCTCCAGAGCTTGTTTTCGCACATCCCTCGGAGATTGAAATCCTCGGGGAGGAGTCCAAAACCAAAACTTTCACTCAAAAGTTTGACTCCGACGATTTCTCCGCTCGGTCCTCCGCGACACGCCTACGACCCACCGCCCTCGCACTCGACCACTCCCAATAACATGTGGGGACGAGATTATGAATAGGGCTTGATAGATGACTCAGGGAGCCTGTGCAATTCGACTTTCGAAGTGGGAGCTTGAGTCCGGATTCCCGATGGATGTAGCTTTACCTCCGTCGCCTGCACTGCATGGGTTAGAGCGCAGTTAAGGTTCTCCGGCATGTCCAGGTCAAATAAAGTTGGAAAGGACATGAAAAGATGATATCCGAGGGTAGCATGCGGAATACTGGATGGGTACGGCACGAGCAGGAAGATAATTAGATTATTACACGAAGGGATGTAAACCCCGTATCTGTCTCAGGAGTGGTTGGCTTGAAACGCCTGGGTCAATAGAAAGGTACATATATAATCTTGGTTTACCGACCCATGGGAAGGGAAGGAAGCATGGGCGTAGATAGGCATAGGTGCATCGAAGCGTCCGATATCCACGCCTAGCAAGAAACCCGAACATTAAAAGAAAACGAAGGGTCACCATGATCGATGCACTATGGTGGTTGCCTGGGTGGACGGATACAGCCTTCAGCTATGTACTTGTGTTCTGGGCAATTGCCCGTCCTCCCCGGATGAGAACGACATTGGCATCGTGCTTGACTTTACGCTCCATGATCAAGAAGGACGTCACTACGATGTCTTGAATTTGGACTGCTTCTGGTTCGAGAACAAGGAATGCGGGTAGTGATCTAGGCTGGCCGTTGAGAAGTAATTTTCGGGCTCGCTGAAACCAGGCGATGGGAGTGTCTGTTTTATCAGACAAGTAGAGCTAGGGCAAAAGACCGTTACGAAATGAGTGGGGGAAATAAGAAAGAGAACGTACGAATAATTGACCCACTATACTTACGGCCCAGGTGTAACTTTGCCCCTGCTCCTCGAATGTTACGGGGCTTGCGATCCAGAGGATATCCAATTAGCAATGGATGGACGTTACGATGGCGTTCATTACTCACTAGTTACTGGATTTCTTGGAAGGTTTCAACCATTCCTTGACCTTGACGGATTCTTGGCCATCGAAGGTAACCTTATCCGATAGAAAGTCCCTTGCGTGTAAAACAGCGAATGGCTGCGAGTTTATAGGCTTGGAAAAGGTGGTGCGAGTTTGACTCGAGTTCGTGTCAATGATGTAGACGAGCTCGGGGCGATCACCGACATAGGTGCTAATGTTCGTTTTGATAACACTATCCTTGTCAAAGAACAGAAGAGTCGAGGCTGGTGTTGGCTGAGGTATTCCAGGCTCAACGAGGTATTTGGCTGGGGGTTGGACGAGAGTAACTTGGGAGTCCATTGTCGGGTTGATTGAGCTGTAAACTGGAGAACATCTACACTTTATATGTCTGAAAACTGATACTGCGGAGATCGATGAGCTGCCTGGTCCACTACTTCCAATTTTACGACGGCCCCCTTACCCCCCTAGCTCCGTACTGAGCGGTACCTAGGCATTCTACGATTCCGGGGCCGGAGAAGTGTGGGGAAGAGTTGCACGAGAAAAGTAGAAAGTGGAAGGAGGAAGGAAACAAGCCAATCGATGCTAACTTGTCACATGCTACCAATCACATGTCTTGGCGTCTTCGCCCACGCCATTTCTTAGCCTGTTATATCAAGGCGAGGTGTCTCTCTTTCTAAACTATCCAACTTTCTCTTCTTCCACTTCCTCCTTTTCTTCTACCGTACACTATGTCTGATCTCGCTGTTGCTGGATTCAAGGTGACCACAGCCTGGCTCACTGCTGACGACGCGTATATTCATTTGCCTTCTCTTTAGGCCTCGGATGTCATTGTCGACATTGACAAGGCGTTCAGCACTTTCTCCGAGAAGGAGAAGAAGGACTTTGTCAACAAGGTGCGTGTCCCCTCACCGCCAATCCCGTTTGGACGTCTAATAATGGTCCATCTAGACCAAGGGCATCTTCGAGCTTCGCATCACCAACGATGACAAGCAGGAAGCCGTTTGGACTATTGACATGAAGAAGGAGGGTACCGTCGCAAAGGGTGCTGTCGCCAAGCCAAAACCCGACGTTATCATCATCTTGTCCGACGAGACTTTCATGCTCCTCGCCTCAGGCAAGGTATGTTGCTATGTGTTCGCTTGTACGCTCCAGTGCGTGAACTTACCTCCGGAATCTAGTTGACCGGACAGAAAGCTTTCATGACCGGAAAGCTCAAGACCAAGGGCAACATGATGCTTGCAACCAAGCTTGAGAATGTCCTCAAGGTACGTGGTTCCCCTCATTCTACTTTATTGAATTCGCTCACCCACCGTCCTATCCCAGGTGGCCAAGGGCAAGCAAGCCAAGCTCTAAGCTTTACGCACTTTTTGGATAGACTTCGTCCATTCGCATGTTATTTTTGGTGTATCCGTAGCCCTAATTATATCGTTCCGTCAATCTCCGCCAATCAATGATGAGGATGAGAGATATGTGCATAATATTCGTGTTATACATGAGGTAGAGTAAGTGGTGGTTCTAAAACAAACGAAGGTGGTGCGAGTGGTATCACTGTCAAGGTAAATCCCATATAAAATATTAAATCATGATGAAGGGATGTTCACGTCAGAACATGTTTCCAAAAAGCCCTCGCTGTCGGCGAGGAGCGGGTTGAGCGTCTTGTCGTAGAGTGGAAAGGCTATTGAGTTGTTTCATCACCTTAACAAGGTCGTTTTCAGTCGAGGAATCAAGAACCCGTGACGATGACGTACCTCTTCAAGTTTATCTTTCCGTTCCTGTAGATCAAGATGCCGGCGAACAACAGGGTTCTCTCTCGCAAATTCAACGATCTCTTTGCGATCAAGATCGTACAATAACCTGGAATCAATTTCCCGAGGGAACTGATGATAAAGGAGGTTGAGCGAAATTTCGAGGAAAAAGATGAGTGTCACGTACTTGATAGAAGAATTGATCCAGCAGTTCGATATTGATGAACATGGCCGATGTATACGCGAGTTTATCCGCGACGACATTGAGGAAGGCTTCAGGACACAAGACGTCGTTGTCAGGACCGCCTTTGCATCGTTTCGACTTCAAAGCAGCTAATCGGAGCCGTAGGACACTTAAGCGATCAGTATAAAGAATCGCATGACGGGCTAGAGCACGAAAGGGATGAGTTCATGCAGTAAATGCTCTGGGGAGGCAATGACTTACCATCCAAGATTTGGGCAGGAGGGTAGCGGTATGAGTCTGGAAGCTCATCGGGAGTATCGTCTTCTCCAGCGGCAGCAATCCGTTTCGCCTTCCGAGCCTTCTCTTGTTCTTCCAACTCTTGTACATACCTCACCAACCCACCCAACCGACGGCTTCCACCAACTTTCTTCCTTATATCCTTCAGCTTGGTCTCACACATCACCACCTCCTTCTCGAATAAGTCAATGGCATTCTGCCTGCCCTTCTCCCATTCCCGCTCTTCAACTTCAACCTCGTACTTATAAGGCTTTATACAATTCTCGACTTGATCTGAAGTAACGCCAACACGGTCACGGAGGATCATATGCGAAAATTGAACAAGGCGTTCAGCAGCACGAGGATGGAAATTGAACGGCTCAGCGGATGCGATAGAGTCGATGAGGGCACGAAGACCATCCGCGACGAGCAGCGTGGAATCGCGGCCAACGCCGGATTTGGTGAGTAAGGAAGAGGCAGCTTCGAGTTTATGTCGCCAGTACGGTTCGACGTCCTCTGGTCGTAGTTTAGGGTCTTGTGCGATGACACCAAGCTCTGGCGCGCGTTTATCCAACCAATAGAGTTGCTCCAGTACGTCCATGACCTTGTCTTCCAACATAGCCTTGAGCTTCGCGCGAATGATGGGACGTTTGAACTGATTCGTGGCTTCCTTGAAGCGCAACTTCAAGGCATCCATGGTCTCGGCAACATATGATTCAGCCGTGATCCGTCGATCATTGTATTGAACCTTGAATTGATAGGTTGCTTCTTCAAGTTCAAGTTGAACGGCGTTGGTGATGCCATGGAGCGAAGAGGCCATTGAAGACTCAAGAACCTCCATCAACCGCCGTCGAAGGGTGTCGGTGCCGACCATCAACGAAGATGACGCGCCAAAGACATCTTTGTGAGAGCCAAAGTAATCGTTTTCACCCTTCTGGGCAATGAGAGCGGTGTTGTCTCGCTTCGATCGTTTTCCGGATGACTTTGCCACCACACCGACGTAGCCAAGGTGCAATGGATACCTATTGCCAGCGAGGATACTGGCGCCCTGTTCTGGGGGCACCAGATCCATCTTGGTAATAACACCAATCGTCCGTAGCCCAAGAGGATCAACCTTCCGACTAGCTCGTAGAGCGGGTGAGTTAGCCAAGTCCACATCAGCAGCGCAAACCGCCAATACGATATTCGGCTCCCGAATATACTTGTCGCACAGCTGAGCAATCTTCTCCTTCAACGATTCTGGTTGATCCATGGAGGAAATTTGCACGTAACCGGGCAGGTCGATGAGCGTAAGGTCGGGTACGTGGGGCGAGTAGATGCGGAGGTCAATGGGGTCGTTCGATACAGCCTCGGAAGCGGGAACAGCAAGGTTGAGATCGGTGAGGGTCTTTTGTATTTGAGAAAAATCCGTTATCTTTCCCAAGCCAAGGGCTGGAAATTCACCGTATTCTGCTGCAGCGCCGGGGGTATGTATCAAAGTGAGTTCGATAGGTCGACGCGTGACCATGTTGTTGCCTCTATGAAAGAGTCAGTCGGAAGGATAATAACAAGGGCAAGGTGAATGCATACTTTGGTAGAAATTCATGGCCAACAATAGCTTCAAGCACTGAACTCTTTCCCGAACTTTGACTTCCAATGACAACAATACTGGGCAGTTTGAGGGCGTCGCTTTGGTCAATGCTCAGCAGCATGCTCCTTATCTCGATAAGCTTCTTCGTCAAGTTCATGAGACCATTCTGACGACGATCGGTTTCGGATGAGTCTGAGTGAGATGAAGAGTCGGAGGGTGAAGACATGGTAGCAGCGACGAGGGCAGCAATAGCGGCGTCCTCTTTGGGAGATTTGCCGTTTGAACCTTCTCGCGACTCCCCTTCCTCTTCACTACTGCCCTTTTTATCACCTTCTGTAGAGGCAAATAGGTCCTTCAAGAACTGTGGGGTCTCCATAGTGGGGAGTTTCACTTCGGAGACTCGTGATGATACGACTTTGAAACCATCGGAGGCGGAATCAAATAAGTCTGTGGCCGTATCTTGTATTGAGTTCATCCAAGAAGACGTTTGTTTTCGAAATTCTTAAGCAATTCTTGGGTGACAGCATTGCTAACAGAAGAATAGTAATACGTACCTTCAAACTTATAGTTTGCATATCCAAGGCCACCTGCACCCACGGTCATTCCAGCTATCGGAACGCGGAAAGCGCGTGCAACAAATCTTGGTATTGAGGAATAAGATATCGCACGAACATGCATATGTCGTAGAGATGCTGGGGTTGGCGAAGCATATCTTCGGCGCAGCGAGCCCGAAGCCAGAAAAGTAGCATATTGACGATGACAAGGCCGAGCGAGGCTCCGTGATGGCGTAGAGGCGTTCAAGCCATATGTTACCGTTTTCTTCAAGGGCTGAACGACATTCTGAGCTTTGCGACGGAATGCAGAGATCATCCCAGTGCTTGAGTGGAAGTCGAGGGCGGAGGCAAGAAGTGACGCACGCGCTTCGGCGTGCCAGAAAAGGTCGTGCTTTCCCACGACACTAGTTTTCAAATATTCAGCCACATGCAGCCGACACCGACGCGACATGAACCCGAATAATATGGCTTTCCTTGTCATGGGCAACGAGGCCGCAGAATAAAGGTGAAATATCCTTAGGGAAAGGCTTGACTAATAGATGGATTGGTCTTAGGAACCGCGAGAGGCGAGACCTCAGTTACACCGATACAGGAAAAACTCCTCAACGGCCTTGGCGAGTGGCGAGGTACCCCAACCCTGACCTCTATAAAAGCCATCAATTATGTATTTCAAAAACGTTCTGTCTTTTTCTCCCTCCATTCGCTCTGCATGTGGCAGCTTGGGCGCGTTTACAATCCTACGGGAGCTCGGATGTGGTTCAGCGACGGCGGAGGCCTCTGGGATCTACGAGGTGGTTCCTACGCGTCCGAACGACTTATCGTTGAGAATCAAGGCTTCCTCGATTTCCTTGAAATGGAGCCTACCTACGATCCCATTTCCACCTCTTGGTCACTGCATGTCAATGGTCACTACATAAACCACACATCGTCTCCTTCTATCTTCGACCTCGTTCTCTCTGGAAATGGCTCTTGGACGTTGTCGGGCTCATCTGACACCCAGGTTGGGGGATACATGAAGCCACTTCCAGAAATTTCGGTCCGTGACGTCGATTATATACGACAGAAGATACGCGATGGGTTGATACCGTATCCCCAATCACCTGAAGAGGGAAAGACGTCCCACGAGATTCGAGCTCTTGGAAAGCAATATTTCCCTTTCTCCCCTTACAGCTACGAACTCGCCATGGTTGCTTACGATTGGACCACTGCGTCCTTTGCTCGCATGGTCCTTCCGATGATCTTCGAATATACATCGATACCAGTGCGTGCTTGCTGGTATCATCTTCTTGACAAGTGTCCAACTATGCAAATAGCAAGATCCATCACCGATAGATCGACATAGTCTGGCTGTGGCTATCTACAATTCTTCCTGGTCGCCATTCATCCCGAGCAACCCAGATTTCATGCGCTCCTTCCTCATGGCACCTGCGAAATCCTTAGACGACGTGCTCAGCCAACTCGACACCGTTCTACCTCAACTCCAAGAATTCAGCTTAGTGGAGAATAGATTACTCCTTGCGGCGCTGCTTTCTTTGCCTCGCACGTCAGCTCTCGCAGTCCCCACACTTTACAGCGGCCAAATCGACATATCTCAGCTCAACTTGGACCAATTCGCTGCCGAGTTCCACCAATTTACGGGCAACGCGGGACCTGAAGGTCTCCCTCTGAGTATGGCGTTCAACAAGACCTTGGCGAATCTCTTCCGTCCAGGCAGCCTTGTCACCACGAAGCAAGCATGGAGCTTCTCTGATTCTATGGATATTGCCTTGCATTATCAGAACGGTATCATCCTCGTTGCTCGTCCGCCACACGGGACCTGGATATGGGACATACCTGGCTATGTCACACCACTCAGCTTTGAAGACGACAAGATTGAGTGGGTATTCCCACCCGGGACATCGTTCGATGTCGAATCTGTTCACCACGGCTATGAAAACGGGACGAGCATCTGTACTATCAGTCTTCGTGTGGTCCCTCGCCCATCGTCACATCCGTTTATTCCGCATTATGCCCAAGCTCCCTTGGGACTCTGATCACCATATTTCTGCCTCTCTCTGATGTCACGGACTCTTCCCTAACCCTTTGTATTCATCGATTCATTCATTCGCATTACTTTACTTACTACGCTATCTGGTACCATCAACACCTCGTTTACTAATCCTGTTCGTAGTCACTTTACTCCATGAAGTGCGTATCTGCGTCGCTCTATCCAAGATGTGCACCCTCCGCTGTCTGGACAACTTCGTAAACGGCGCGGCTAGCGGAGTGAATACCGGATGAGTAATCGGAATTTAGGCACAGCATAATCAACAGCTCCAAACAGATCGACGCTAGCAGCCCTCATCACAGACGAGCTCAAAAATCTTGTCGGTCGCCGTCAGTGCGCAATCACTCATCCAAACCGCGAGCAATTCGCTTTACTGATCAGGACATGCTAGGTCGCATAAAGTCCATCTTTGCCTCAGGCCCTCGTAAAGTCGACCCAGCAGCCTACAGAACCAGCATGTCTGATGGTGCGTTTTTCCAATCGAAACGTTCTTGTGATTCTCGCCCTGAAGGGTTGTTTCTATTGCTCTTTGCTCTTAGCAAACGTATCCTCAGAGATCGCCACCTTCGCTGCCGGATGCTTCTGGGGCGTAGAGCATATTTTCTTGAAGCACTTCCCACCTTCACAGGGCAAGGGAATCTTGACGACATCCGTTGGGTATACAGGAGGCAACCCCCTCGTGAAGAATCCGGACTATAAGACAGTTTGTACCGGGGCGACAGATCATGCTGAGGCCGTTCGAATTGAGTTTGACCCTAGCAAGGTCACTTATGCTCAGCTCGTTGGTGAGTGCTTCTTTTCTCGTCTCGAGTTTGTCAGCTGAGGCGCTTTCCTGACCGTCTCACACAGAGTTCTTCTATCGCACTCACGACCCAACTACGGAGAACCGTCAGGGCGGTGACGTTGGTACTCGTAAGTTGTCTATTGATTCTGTGCACCACTTTAAACGGTATACCCATATGTCTCGACGCAGAATACCGCTCGGCTATCTACACACATACCCCCGAACAAGTCGAGGTTGCGAAAAGAGTAACCGCCGAGGTTCAGGCTAAGCACTTTACGCCCCGAGGAAAGAAGATTGTGACCGAAATCACCCCGGCGGGCGAATGGTGGGATGCGGAAGAGTACCACCAGCTCTATCTATTCAAGAATACTAATGGTTACCAATGCCCGACCCACCGTCTTCATTGGTAGGATATTCTACACCTACTTTAGACTTTGTAACATTATTGTCTCGATTGTCTCGCCCGCCCCCAAATTGTAGCTTTCACTGTACTTCGTTGCTCAATATTGTTGCGTATTATCAAAATCTCTTGCTGCGTGGATAGGATTGAGGCTATGTATAATACAACGCAAATAAATACAAGGATGTGATACCACCGATGATTCCTCCACGACCAACAGAGACGCCGTCAGATTTCGCAAGCCCGTCCCTTTAAAGTAACAAGGTAGTTGGTGCCGAACGGGCGATGTCAACGCCGGCCACAGCCTCGAAAGGCGGGTCGAGCTCAACTCGCTGCACCACCAAATATCATCACTGGCGTTTTTGATCGTGGAAGAATCGAAGAAAAAAATTCTGCGGAGGAGGAGAATATATACGGATGGAAGTTCGCACAGTCACGTGTCCAAGTTCTTCAGGGTTGGCCAATCAGATAGCACCGATCGGATTTCCGGATTGGGTACACCTCATCGATCGTTCGTTGAGTCACTTCGCTCCGGGAATATTTTTGCTATTAAAATCACCTTTCCTCCCTCTCTCCTCCTCCTCCCTCCACCCCTCCTCCATCCTCGACACTATGGCTCTTTTCGAACAGCGTTGCTCATGCTCTCCTGATGGACTGTCTAATCGCTCGCCGTCCTCCTCATCAAGTCGACTGACTGCCTCGCACTGATGCATGATGCATGGAGCTTGAAGTTGAAGACCCTGTGTGTACACCATCGTCCAGATGGATGCACTTTACACCCGTCTTACCACCTCGCCGTTATCCATCGCAACTTGCTGGCGACCCACATGACTGAAGGTCTCGGACTCGTGCCGGTTTAAACTGGGTCCGTTGACGTGGTGGTTGTGCATGTGAGATGTATTAAAAGAGCAGGCATAAATAGGTATGTGTTCGACTAGTCTTCCACAGGTATTCGACCGCTCATACTCTTATCTTACAGCCGTTGCCGGCAGACTACTGTTACATGAATACAAGGGGATATAGAGTCCTAGAATAATGTAAGGCATAAGTGTGCGTCTCGTTTCAAGACGCTATGGAGGATACGATTAACAGGAAAACATCTATGGCAAGGTGCGTGAGTTCACATTTTAGTCACCAATCGCAGCCAGTGACTTACCGACCTGTTCACAGAAGGCTTACCCTTCCTTGGCCGTGGCCTGCTGTCAGCCCCATGGCCCTCGCCCCCAAACCCGCTGCCCCTTCCCACCCAACAAACCTCTCCTTACTCAATTCCTTGTCCACGTTGTCGCCCACGTTCCACGAAAGCCCAACATTCTCTTCATCGCTTATCCAAGACCGCCCTGCACCCCTGGTCCGTGCCCAGACGGAGATGAATAAGACACGCTTAAGTTTTCTGTTTAAGAAGAACCAGTGTGACGACCAGAGCAATGCTCCTCTTCGTTTGAGTCTTATTTGAGGAAACGAAGACGAGGGTAAGTGTGAAGAGAGCTTCTCGCGGAGGGAACTGCGCGTGGTTGACTGGAGGATGGAACTGGTGGGACTGGTGCTCGTGCTGCGGTGGGGTTTGGCTTCGTCGATGTCATAATCGTCGAATTCAAAAGGGGCCTCGTCGTCGAGGTCGCTGGAGGAGTCTTCATCGCCAACAGAGGCGACATCATCTTCATCGTCAGAGTAGTCGTTGGCATGGGGATCTGCCTCTATTTCTGGGGCGAAGGAGAAGACTTCACAGTCAGCAAGGCCAATGACCTCATCCAGCATCCGGTACAAAGACGGGTGTGTCCCAGAGACTATGGGCGGTGGAGCGAAGGGACTGGGGGGAATGCTGTTGTTGTAGGGTGACGTGCCGGTGCTGGGTACAGAGGAAGGGAAGAAATCGGCCGAGGTTGGGGGATATGATGAGTATGTTCTCGGTGCGTTCATGCCTGCTCTGTGTGGAGATACGAGCGTGTTGCTAAGGGCGTTGAGCACGCTTGCGCCGCTCTCCTCTTTGTTGAAATGGGCAGGCTTGACGTCGGAGAACTCATGGTCGGGAAACGCGATGTTTAGAGTGGCAATAAGGAGGTATAGAGTCTTTCGCGACGAATGTTCTTTCATGGGCCCAAAAGGGGTCATTTCGGCTTCATGGTCCAAGGCAAGCCATGAAGGCAACGGCGGTGAGTTTGATATTTCGTCTTTGTAGGCATGTTCGAGGGATTTGAAGAGCTTCTTGTCTCGCTTAATGTTCTTGCAACTGTATGCCTCGATACGGGTGTGAACTGAGCATTCAGGGCCCTCGTGTGTAAGCGCCTGCGCGAGCCTTGTGAGTGAAGGGTATTCGATGTACTTCATATCGGAGAAGTAAGTGCGAGAGAAGGGAACGAGGAGGAGGAGATGCTTGGATGTCGATATGGAGGACGGCAAGGAGTCTCTGTTCTGCGAGCCTCCAGGCAGCGGGCCCCCCTGTCACACGTTGCCTGCCATTTCTGGCACCGTTATTGTCACACGTTCCTCCTCGGTCTTACGGACTCGGGAGAGCGCTGTTTTGGGGCTGAGGGTCCTTTCAGTTAGCCAGAGGAGGCTGTTTTGTGATGAAGAATGTAGCCCGGCTCATGTAGCGAGTGGTGCGAGTACCGCTTCAGCGTTTCAAGTGATGCGCTCGGAATTAGATGCATCCTAGGGGTGATAGGGGCCACGGCGCACACAGATGTGCGGAAGTCGGCCAGAGGCAACATGGCTACATACGCCGAGGGGGGCAACACCAGGAATGGGAAGCGCTTTCGGCGGAATATCAAGTATCAGGTTGATGGATAACAATTTAAAGCTTATGGGTCGAATCAACTTCCCATGATAGGCAGTGTCAATCCAGCGTTCCAGGTCACCGAAACTTCAGCTCGAGGGGGATCTTCTGATCCGCTCGTTGCACTGTCTCGTTGATAGTGAGTGTCGACGTCGAGTACATATCTTGACTATTATTTGTTGCTATTACATTGTATATGTAGTCTCAGTTATTGTACGGAGGGCCAGTGCACCGTCCGAGAAGTACAATACTAGCCCCGAAAGGATTGATGCCGTTCTGGTCGGTGGGCATTTGGATTCCTCGGTCGCTGGCTAGTTTCCTGCGCAAGGTGTGTTGGCGAGGCTTGAGGTGATGGGGACACCTGAGAAGTCTGAGGAAGACGCAGGTGAGAGGTCGCAGCGACCGAAGAATGACCGGAGGAAGAGAAACGAGAGTGACGACGCGTTAGCTAACCTCGAAATGGATAATTACATAATCACTGGCTAGTGGCAAAGGCAAGGAGTTGTGCGAGCGTTCTCTTGCTCCCACCACCATCACCTCCCCTTCCTCCGCCCTTCCTCAACCTCCTCCCTCCCCGTCCCGCACAGCATCAACGGCCCCTCCGCCGTTGCGGACTGTCTCTGCCCGTTGTACTCCCTCACATCACTGAGGCTCTAATGGCGGATCGACTACCCCAGTCATCATACCCTCACATCCAAAATTTCAACCCCTCCATGCTCCAGCAGCAACATAACCAGCAGCAGTCTCAGTTGAATCAGACAAATCAGCTATCTCAGGCTCAACAACAGCAGATGCAACAGCTCCAGGATCTCCAACCCGGCCAGGTAGGCAATATGCCGATGCAGGACAACAACGCTCGATTATGGCAGCAGATGTCACAATTACCACAGTTTAGAGGCGCAGGTCAAGGGATGGACACAACGAATCAGGTATTTACTCGTTCTTATTCCAATTTCCTCTGCCATGTTGCACCAACACCCTTCCATCGTCTCGTCTTCCACGTTCTCACGAGTGTTACATCCACTTCGAGCCAAGTAGGACACCTTATTCGTCTGCTGTGTTTGGATTCGACCAAGCATCAGCACACTCTGCACACTTAGCGTTCCCTATACTTCTTTCCCGTGTAGAATCGGACGCCGACTGACCGCCCTTCTTCGGTAGATGGCCGACCTACTTCGGACTCGCTCCATGATGCAGCAACAACACCAACATCAGCAGCACCAGCAGCAGCAGTTCTCGCTTGGTGTAAATCAACTTGGAGGTCATCCCCCACATCAGCCTCCGTTCCACGATCAATCTGGTGGTCAGCCTAACATGCCCCCCGGTTTCGGCAATATGGGACTGGGTAACGCTATGGCTAGTGGGGGTGTGGCCGCTTTCCGAGCGCTACAAGCTAGCCGTCAGCTGGGCTTGATATCTATGGCCCAAAACCAGCAGAACCAGAACGCCCCCGGGCCCGCACTGGTCGCACATATGCAGGCCATGCAACGAGAACAGGCGCAACAGCAACAACAGATGCAAGGAGCGCAGCCTGATATCTTTACCCCTCCTTCGATGGGCACTCCCGATGGCATTCGTCGTTCACCCTCCCATACTTCGCCTCAGCCTCCCCAGAATGGCATGCCTCCCAACATGCCTCAGAATCCCGAAGGCGCACAGGCTCCTGGCGCTACTCCAACCCGACGTATGATGACTCTCAACGAGCTCAGAGAGCGCGCCAATCAAGTTCGGACGATGATTACCACATCCGAACAGGCTTTGAGTCAGTTGTCATCCAATAGAGGGGGTCTTCCGGAGCAAACCTTCATCCAGAAGTCGCAAGTGCTACAGAACGACTTGAAGAATAAGAGGGAATATCTCCACAAGCTATCGGCAGCTATCCAACTCCAAACTCAAGGTAATGGACAATTTCCGGGAATGGGCGGGTACGTATTTCTTGTGGCTACGATTAAATATTTTGCTCATGTCATCCATTACAGGGGAATGCAGCCTCAATTTCCTCCTGGTCCACCTGGTCAGCCCAATGGTTGGGCAAATCCGCAAGTCTCTTCCTTCGGTCCCCACCAAGGTCAACAGCATCTCAATGGGCATCCGAACGGGCTGCAGCAGAGTCCCGCAAACTTGCACGCTCAGGCGAACCAACTTGGTGGCATCCCCCCTCGCTCTGGACCGACCCCTACCCAGCAGCAACGCGAGCAAATGCAGAAGGAACAACAGCAAAGGTTGGGTGCTCCATTCAACCAAGCTTCGCCTTCCAATCAACCCTTCCCGTTCAGCATGACCGGCCGTTCATCAACGCCTAATCCGACTCCAGGGCCTAACGGTGCCTCTCCCAACCCCAACGGAATGCCATCTGCTGGTCCGATGTTACACGTTTTGCCTCCACTTGCTAAATCCCGATTTGATGACGCCTACGCAAGCTTTTGCAAGAGCAAGAACATTCAGCATGATCCGAGATTGATGTTGGTCGAAGGAAGACCGATCGACCTACACAATTTACATCGCAATGTCTTGATGGAAGGTGGTTTCACCACGGTATGTGTTTCCCTGCATCGGGTCGTGCGCGACTCACTCCTAAGTGATACAGGTTACCCAGAAGGATCTGTGGGCCGTTATCGGTGCTCGCATGAATTTTGTCGCCTTCCCCGCATCCGAAACGGAGCCCGCGAAGAGTGGCCCCCAGACGGCGATACAACTGGCTCACATTTATAAGGAATATCTGGCTGCTTTCGATGCCGTTTACATTACGTCGATGCTCGATCAGAAGAGGCGGCAGCAAATGATGAATAATAATGCTGCCGTCGATGCCAGTGGTTCGGGACCCTCAATCAATCCATCTCGCTTTTCCCCGGGTCAGATACAGCAGATGTTCGTCTATGCGAGTCAATCAGCCGCCGAACTACGGGCGCGTGGAGTCGAGGAGAAGGTCATCCAGTTCGTTGAAAATAACCGAGCTAATCTTCAACGAACGATGGCGAGTCAGTCTCAGTTTAGAGACCAGCTGCGATCAGGTGGCCTTGTTCCTCCAGGTATGAACGTAGGGCCACAGATGGCCATGGCCAATCATCCCGACGAGGGCCAAGGGCACCAAGCATTCGGAAACCCTCCTCGAAGCAATACTCCCATGTCGCGCCCCCCTATGCCCAACGGTCCTCAAATGCCTCTGGTCGGTATAGGATCGCTCGTCATGCGAAGCGATCCCCAGTTCACGAGTACGGCGATGAAGGTCATCCAACGGTTGAAGGAGAACATCCCCACACAGAGTGAGTACTACGAGAGGTTTTGCACAATCGGGACGCTGACCTGTTTCAGTGGAACAATTAGTTCAGGCCACCGCCACTGTGCTCCCAGAGCAGCGAGTCGAGTACAATAATCTCATTGAACACGTCTTCCGCAATTCTCAGGACTTTGAAGTCAAACTCCCGATGTTCTTCGTTCTGCTTCGCAACGACGAGATGGTCAAGAAACTCATTGCCATTGTAAGTACTCCTCCACTTTCGGGGACGCTTTTACTCACATGGCTTATAGAACTACACGATTGCCACTCAGCGAACGCTCTTGGCATCGAACCAACCACGTTTCGTCGTGGGTCTTGAGAATCTGCGATCGATGTCCGCAGAGTTAGGCAAAGCGAAGGAGATCTTCCAGTCCGCTTTGGCCACCTTCGTCAAAGCTCGAGGGTTGGCTCCTAACGGTGGCGGCCCAGTACAACAACCGGCTCATGGATCGCCACCCAACATGCAACCCATGCCCCAGCTTCCTCAAGCACCACCACCCAACCCAAATCCTATGCCCACCGCTCGTCCTCCCGTCCCTCCACAACCTCGTCCACCTCCACAACAGAAGCCTAAACAGCCAATCCAACCTAGTCCCAGTACTAGTACGATGACTGCCCCAACTCCACCCGCAACCCTTCCCAACCCCTCCACTCCCGCTGCTAGCGCGAGCTCACCTAACCTCACGAACTCCCCTCAAATCCCTAAATCTCCCAAACCGAAACCACCCGCGAAGCCCAAGGCACCAGTCGCGCCCGCGAAACGTAGGCCGTCGAAGGTCGGGCCTGCCTCACCCATACCACCCGTCGCAGAACCTCCCCGACCGCCCTCTACCTCCGCTGGCGTCAAACGTCAACGCGAAGATGATAACGACGGTCAAGCTCATGCGTCGACCTCCACGCCCGGAACGTCTGCCTCTCATGCCGAGGCTGCGTCTCCTCCCAAACGGATGAAGACCGAGTGGGATGCCAGTGACGGTCCTCTCATGGACCCGTCTTCTGACAAGCAAGTCATTGATAGCATCAAGACGCCCGAGGATGCTACCGCCTTCATGGAACAGATAACTCAGCTAATTAAGCTTGCTTCGGACGGCGGTCAGACGAGTATCACGAACGGTATATCAAGTACCATAGATGAAATCCTTCGAATCGGCGGCGCCGCTGACCTCCCGCTACTGGATCCCAGTCATCTACCATCCGGCTCCGATCTACCCTCCCAACCCGCAGATAACGAGTTTGAAGAATTTTTCAACTTCGCGTCTTTTGCTAATGACGATGACGACGCTGGTTCAAAAGCAGCAACTCCAGATCTAATAGCGTCATCGTCAGCAAACACCAGTCCAGAGTCCAACGCTGAGACTGACGCTGCACATCACCTGGGTGTGGATATCAAGACGGAGGAGATGCCAGATCCTCTTAGGGTGGGCATTTGGAAGGAGATCGACGGTGGTGAATCGTCGTTTTATCATACCCATGATTTTAAGTGGGAAGGCACGATGCCCCCCGTGGAGTGGTCCGTTCCTTCATAATGGAATCTTCTCTTTCGCATTTGTGTTTTTTATATTTCCTTTGTGCTTTTTCCATATACTTCGATAATCTTCCCTTTTCTATCTGTTCTATTTTACTTTACGGTCTAACCTTCGGAGAAAGCTGATTCTTTTATCCCCTCCTCGTTGTAACTGTGTCGTTGTCATCACTACCTACTTTTGATTACCCTCTGTCCGGTCCGCTCTGTATTCCTATTCCTGTTGTTCTACTTGCTATCGATTTCTTGCCGAATTGTAAGGAATTCATAGATGTAAGGCTAGCCAACTACTGTGGTATACACTGTGAGGTACGAATTAATCTGGTAAAACCCTTGGCTTCAGATGCAACGAAGAACGCGTAGTGTTCCCCAGAAGTCGCGCTCGCAAGGATGATGCAGCGGTACTACTTGACGGCCTGGAACCGCCAGAGAGAGGGATCAAAGCGGTGGGTCGAGTGGCGGAGCTGAGAAGTAACTTCTGTCGTTTGTTACGCTCCTGTCGCTCTAACCCTTGGCGACCATGTTCCCACTCTTCCTTCGCCCGAAGTGTATCCTCGTCCGTGTCATCGACGAGCTTGAGTGTTTCTGACAGACCGTATCGCCCTTTAAGGGCATCATCGTTAGCTTCTCTTTCCGCAGCCACCTTCTTCTCCTCTCGAAACCGTTTTCGAATTTTTCGAGACAGGGTATATGGATCGGAGTTGTAGTGGTCTGAAACGGATTGGAGACTCTCCAAGCGAGGTACCTGGACTTGAGTGAGATTCTTCTGAGCATCAGTCGACTTTTCCAAGCTGGCGAGTGGGTCGGCTGGAGCAGCGGAGCCTTCGGTGTCTAGAAGCGATAAGAAACTAGGTAAACACCGAGGAATGGAGAAATTAGTTACCATGAACAGCATATCCACCGTTCTCTTCTGGGTTCCAATCCTCGTCTTTCTGACGGGCGCCAGATACTACCACGTATCGTGTGTTCTAAGGGGATACGTCGTCAATAATGGGACGGATAGGGATAGGTCGACAGGTTGCTGTACCTTCGGGTCCGTCTGAATCTCGAACCAACCGTCACATAAATGGCATTTGCATCGGAATGAGAATATAGGAGTAGAGTAGTAGTTTCCAATCTTCTTCTTCTCGGCGTTATAGCGAACACCCATGCCGATGTGGTTGTTGCATGTCCCGCTAGAGTCGGTAGGTGTTTCAGTAACGGAAACAAAGACGAGGAGACCAGAGGTACCACCAAATATTGAAGGGAAGTTCAAAGCGAGTTATAAGGATCCCCTGGTCTATCTTACGGGCTCTATCACCTAAAGCATGTTTGCCTGTGGCGCGATGTTAGGGACCGGCGTAGAAACGAACGATGAAAAGAAACCGCTTACCTCTGTAGGAATTGAGACTCTTATGCTTCTCTCCATCATAGTCCGGTGGGTAGTATTTGTTGAAGCCTCATTCGAGACAGCGTTGGCGTCGTCGGGAATTGCTGGCTGACCGGACGCACCTTGCATCACAATTCACCGACAAGCTAACTCGGGCAGTAGGATAAGGGACAAAATAAGTCAATGGGCTAAGCTCACATGTGGATATGGCTTTCTTTGTCCCAAGTCTAACGTTGTATCTGAGAGCGCGAGGTGGAAGTCTTCTGCAGGGTTATGCAAGGTTATGCACGTGACATCCTGCAAGGAGCAGAACAGGAGAGAAAGGAGAGGAGTGCTGAGCGCTCAACTTTCGGCAATCTCCGTGAATATCTGTAACCCAGCCAAACTCTAATTTTCACTTGTCCACAAAACTTTCATCCACCAACCTTAGGTACGCTGAATTTTGCTGATATCGCTCGCAGCGCGCTAACTACTTACTCGAATTACTTCATCTAGTCACCTTCTGACTCACCGCATCAAAAATGAGTTACGTCGCTAAGGGAGAAAAAGAATACGATGCCACGGGTGCTGCTGTCCCCGCTCCCAAGATCCACAAAATTAGAATCACCTTGACCAGCAGCAATGTCAAGAACTTGGAGAAGTGTAAGTCCCTTCAGTTCCTCGCATCATCACGTTGAACCAGTCTCATTTCGGCCTTAGTCTCAGCTGACTTGATCAACCGTGCCAAAGACAAGCAACTTCGTGTCAAGGGCCCCGTTCGTCTCCCCACCAAGGTTCTCAAAATCACCACCCGTAAGACTGTGAGTAGCTCCTTTACTTGTATTTGCTATCAAACGTCTGACTGTGGGGTATTTCTAGCCCTGTGGTGAAGGTTCCAAGACTTGGGATCGCTATGAACTCAAGGTTCACAAGCGTCTCATTGATCTCCACTCCTCCAGCGAGATCGTCAAGCAGATTGTGAGTATTGTTTCTCGTCGGGTGACCGTGAAAGTTCCTAAGATCGTCCTATTAGACCAGCATCAGCTTGGAGCCCGGCGTCGAGGTCGAAGTTACCATCTCTGCCTAAATGTTGCCCCAGTTTACTCATGTCTTTGTCACACTCGTTATACGACATCTGTCTTACTGTGTAGCTTACCTAGTTGTAACGAACTTGTGATGAACATGCGAAGTACTGTCGATCAGCCCGAGTGTGTTTGTTACGCCTCCCCCTGGTAAACAAAGGCGGCACCAATTTCGTATTCGTTCGGCGGTCCGTCCGTATAACTGCCTCAGGGCCGCACCGACCTCTTTCTTCAACAACCATCACGCTTCACAATGGGCTTACTCTCAAGAACAATTTCATTAGCCATTGACGCTGCGCTCGTCTCCACCGTCATCGCTGGCGTACGTCGTTCAAGCGGCTTTGCGTATGAACTTCCACTAATATATCCTATCCTTATCGTGTGCACTAAATTTACCCTTTTGTCAGTCCTAATACTGGCTTGATATCAGACGAAACAGCACGCTCAGTCGCAGATCGCTTTCTGGGCGTAGGCGAATCAGTGTTCGATCTCATACAAGCGACTGCTGTCAACAGTTCGTACTTCAAGAGAGACACGACGCAAAGCAAATCTTGAGTGATGGTGAGCACGCTGTTGCTTCATGCTTCTTCAATATTCTGAAAACCTATCAGCCGGACACGTATTTATCCTTACTCTATTCATTTTGATGCAATGTGCATCGGACTACGCCTTTGTCGCCCTATATGTTCTTCCTCCTAGACAACCACCTCTTTGCTCTCATGCAACTACTTCAATCCTAGAGGGTAACATCCCCAGAGAAGTTACCTTGGGATACAGAGCTATGATTATTGAGTTTCACCCTCTCAGGAGGGAAATTACATCTAAGTTTGGTAGCGTCCATGCTTAAACCTGGTCACACCAAGCTCATCGCTTAAAGTCGCCCGAAGCTATCGTCTCCCATCATCCAGTGGCCATGTGCGACCTTGGATTCTCCGTTGTAAAGGCAACGCACTCTATCTCCCGATGAATGATCCTTCGGCCCCGTGAGGTCCTTGCCTATGCGCCTCACCATGTTCATCTAGCCGCTCTTTCTGACGTGGCAGCTTGTATCTCCTTTATCCCCACTAACTTTGTGCCATGTGAGTCCAATTCTCGAGTATCTTATGCTTAGCTTCTTATTCGTAATATGACCATCTTCGTGAACTTATCAGAATTCGTCGCTCTGTCAAGCAGCTTGGACACTACAAGGCCATACGCCTCGAAATGCCGATATTCTTCATCCTCTTTCGTGAATCTTCCCTTTGACATTTCTTGAACCTCCAGCCGCCAGCTCAACAGACTCGCATGTGTCACTATTGGATATTCTTCTTTTCTCCGAGGTCCTACCCATCCACATACTTCTTTGAACGTCGCTGCACACGAGGTTCACTGTCCATATTCATTTATTTTCTCATGACATTGTGCGGCTACCCATCCGAGCAGCTCAGATACGGATGGCATCTCGCTTCCAAGACCACCTGGTGCATCCCGACCGTTGGGCTCGGGAAGTGGTTTGCCGAACTCGATAGCAAGGTCGTCCTTTAAAATGAAGCTATCTAGTGCAGGATAACCTCAGAGTACCAGGTCTACTACTCGTTACCAAGGATGCTCCGATTCCTACTACTCGCCTCGTACCTTGCGATCTCTGCATTTGCATTCGACAACTCGAGATCTGACAACGTATGTGATGTTCTTTACATGGATTTTCTATCTCTCCTGATCTTTGTCTTCTTGCTGTTAGGTCGCAGTGTTGGTCACTTTTTAGTGATATTTGCCTCGATGAGCCTGAACGTTTTCCTTGCCTCAGGTACTATGGCCAAAACAGTTATGGCGCGACGCACTCCGACACGGCAAATTGGCAGAAGTCCCTTTCCTTCTATTGTCAAGTACGTGCATGTCTTAACGTCGTAGCGCGTACGCTGACTCGTCTACAGGATGATTCCATAGATGTCTTCCCTTTGGCTTTCCTCCACGTCTTCTTCGGCGCGGGTGGTCTCCCTTCCATCAACATGGCCAATGTACGATACCCTCCATCCTGTCTGAGCTCATTGATGACATGACCTCGTATAGACTTGTAACACAAACGACAATGGTGTCTTCTCTGGCACCGAACTCCCCAACTGTCAGTTCCTGGCCGCGGACATCCAAGCCTGCCAGGCTCGCGGGAAGATCATCACACTCAGTCTGGGTGGTGCGACTGGTGCCGCAAGTTTCTCATCTGATGCACAAGCACAGCAGTTTGCCGATACGATCTGGAACCTGTTCCTTGGTGGAAGTAGCTCTACCAGGCCGTTCGGGAACGCCGTTTTGGACGGGTATGTCCTCATTTCTACCACTCTAATCTCAGGAAGGCTGAGATTCATATCTGTTTGTTAGGATTGACCTCGACATCGAAGGTGGTGGAAGTACCGGCTTTGCTGCCTTTGTCACGCGGATTCGAAGCCATGCCAGTGGTGCAAGCAAACCGTTCGTAGCCTTGTGATCCCTCGATCTCTACGCGCTGAACCTTGTCCTTTAGATACTACATCACGGCCGCCCCTCAATGCCCTTTCCCTGATGCATACCTCGGGGCCGTCCTGAATGCCGTCGCGTTCGATGCCGTCTATGTGCAATTCTGTATGTCACATCCTTCTTTCAGTGATCGCCTTCTCTGGTTCGCGGGAATTCATTCTTGGTATTTTAGACAACAACTTCTGCGGCTTGCAAAACTTCAACAATGTGAATGCATGGAACTTCGCTCAATGGTTCGTTCTATCATAATGCCTTCGGAGGTGGATATTGACATCTCATCAAAGGGACACCTGGGCGAAGACTCAATCGCCTAATAGAAACGTGAAAGTATACATCGGTGCCCCAGCTTCGTCTTCTGCCGCCGGCTCCGGCTATGTGGACGTGACTACATTGGGAAATATCGCAAGGCAAACTCGTAGCCAATATTCCTCTTTTGGTGGCGTCATGCTGTGGGACGCATCTCAAGCTTATGGTAAGTGGTAGTTCTCGTACATAGGAGATTACATGCCTTATATTTATCGATGTTGTACAGCCAATGGTCGCTTTGACGCTGCTATCAAGAATGCAATCAGGACTAGCGGAGGTGGTGGAACGACTGCGCCACCACCCACCACGACTTCCCGCACTTCCACTACGACTACGCCTCGAACGTCTACGACAGCCCCGCCTTCATCAGGCTCCTGTTCTGGCGTCGCTGCCTGGAGGTCTGACATCGCAGTGAGTGTTTTCTGATGTATCTTTTGCCTATTCATGTCATTTCTTATCGCTGCGCAGTATAACGGAGGAGAACGAGTGACATATGGGTGAGTCGTCAATCCTACCTCCATATATAAGTCCCACTGAAGGAAGTCGATGTAATAGCGGTCATCTATGGACTGCTAAATGGTGGTCGCAAGCTGATACTCCTGGAGGTAACCACTTTCTACAGCCAAATTTCGCGATGTGATCTAATCCTTCTCGTATAGGTGCTGCTGGTGTTTGGACCGACAATGGAGCATGCACTAGTGGCCTCGTTGCTAACCATGTTGCTACTGCAGCCGTCTCTGCTGCTCCCTCTGCTGCTGCGTCGCTAAAAGCTTCAGGGTCCGCTACTGCCGCCGCGGCCAAACCCTCTGCAGCGAAAGCTTCCCCTGCTGCCTCCGTCGAAGCTGGATCCAACTCGCGTTTTTTCAGGCTCTAGTCGAGAGAGTATACACATCCATCTTCGCGACACCCCGGTCCTACCCAAGTTCTTCGTAGAAATATGTTCTAATTATGTAATATGAGTAACCGCATTTGTTCGATGACATTTTTCTCTGTTGACGCCAACAAAATTAACGACTTGAAGTTGAATGCAACAATTGGGCATTCTGCCCACCATCATCTGGCTGCCCTCAAGCCACCATGTCAGGCCCTGTAACGTTGCCGCCCTCGCCGCCTCGACCAAGTCCGAACCCACAGAGTATGCTACTTCGCGTTCCGCACGCTCGTACTGCGAACTCATGTAATTTTGGGGATGAACAGGGCAGGCCAGTCTCCTTGAACGCTTTCAAGGTCTCTTTCCTAGCCCAGCTTCTCCGTCGGTGTGCTCCTCGACGACGTCTACACCGTTACTGGGCGAACCGGCTATAATCAAACCTTCTGGGCCGCGGAATGCCAAGTTCCTCAAAGTGAGAATAGTGACATGGAATATGCATGATTCATTACCCAAGGTGCGTACGTGGTCGTTGATTACCATGAGCCCTGGCTAAGCCTTCTGTCTTGTAGGGCAACCTAGAAGAGCTTCTTGGCAAAGTACCACTGTATACGAAGCCCAAGAACCCGTCAGACGCGTTGCCCAATTTCCCCAGTGACGAAGATCATCCATATCACATCGTAGTAGTGTACGTGTTCGTTCTTCAAGCACTTCTGAACTCTACTCATAATAACTCTAGGGCTGGTCAAGAATGTCCGTCTACTCTTGGTGAGCGTCTCAACGGACTCATTGGGTTTAATACTCACGCATGTGTTTACACCAGGAATACCTATGGGCTTTGGTGCCGGCTTCAAGTTAATTGACAAAGAGAAGGACAAAGATTGGGATAGAGAGGAAGGGTCTAATAGCTCCCAGAAGCGGGATGATGATGAAGATGACGACGCACCAAAGTCTCGCAAGAGCACAGACAACGATGCGGGGAGCCCATCTAGTGGGTGGACAGCCATGGTTGAGCATTGGTTGTGTCATGGCGGTGGTGCACCCTCTTCTGTGGATAGCTCTGCTCAAAGTACGACTAGTTGTTCCACCCGTAAAGGGCCTTACTCTATGCTCATCAAGCAACGACTCATGGGGCTTTATCTCTCTGTGTATGTGCATCGGGATGTCCGTTCCCTTGTCAAAGGTCATCCTACTCCCACTTGCGCATCACTGGGCTCGTTCGCTGACGACGTCAATAAAAGGCGCTTCAAAGTCGTATGTCAAGGCTGGTTTGATAGGTGGCCGAGTGGGTAACAAGGGTGGAGTAGGCATTAGTCTCAATATTGCCGGTGCCACCATCCTCTTCTTGAACGCCCATCTTGCTGGTTCGTTCTATCCTTGATGGCCATCCTAGACGTATTTAAACTTGGTGTTCTACAGCTCATGAAGGGAAAGTCAACCATCGTCTGGCGAATTTAGCCAAGATCAAGGTATTGCTGTCTGTCTCGCTCCTAAATCGTTCCCTCTGACCGAAAATATTAGGCCGAACTGTCTGTTGAAGACTTCCTCGCCCAAGACGATCCGAGGACTTTCTCAGAGGGTAAATTCTTTTTCATCAACCATACTGTGATCCCTTTTCACCGTTTGCTTAGATCTTACGGATAAGTTTGATTATACGTTCATCTTCGGTGACCTCAATTTCCGGCTGGACATATCTCGTCTGCACGCAGATTGGCTCATATCACACCAGGGTATGTGCGATTTTACCTATCATCAGTGCAAGGAAGTGCGCTTAATCTTTCGTTCAGACTACACGAATGCCCTTGAATTCGACCAGCTACGCAAGCTCCTCAAGGAGAAGCAATACTTCCAAGGTTTTACAGAGGCTTTGATCAACTTCCCTCCTACCTTCAAGTACGATGTCCTGAGAACTCTGAAGCGCCCCCACAAGACGAAGATAAGTTACTCCATGAGCGCCATACCAACAATGGTGATGGAATCCGAGAAAGAAGGGAACGAGCACGATCGAGCTGGACGTGATGATGAGGACAGAGCCTCCATATCCACATCGTTCACAAGCCAGTCTCGTGTCACCGATGCCGAGGACGATAGCGATATCCACAAGATAGCGACCTCTCCTCTTCTAAGTCGGGCCTTCAGCACACCCGGAAGTAGGGTATCACTCAACGCTGCCGCTCACAAAGTCAAAGAAAAGTGGATATCCCTCTTGTCGTCCCCCCGTCAGAAGCCCAGCTCTCCGCCGGCCTTGCCTCGTTCTTCCACTCAGGCTCCCATCCTTCCACCCATCCACCCCACCGCTGCTGACCCACTAACCACAAGCTGGAGCTTACCTAGTTTGCCTCTAGTCGAAGCCTCGACCGTTGATGATTCGCCTCCCCAAGCACCACCAGTCGTTGATGGTACTTTGTTGCAGGCGGCTCCTTTGACCAGAGTCCCGTCTCGCAAGTCTCTCAAAGACAAGGACGCTGAGGCAGGTAGTGACGACGAAGACAGGGATAAGGGTGTATATGACTCTTCCCACAAGAGGCGTGTCCCAAGCTGGCAAGTAACCTTCACTTTACACGCGTTTTGCTTCTAATGACAAATCATGCTAATAGGTGCGATCGCATCCTGTTCAAGTCTACTGTGAAGCCCGACGAACCGCCAGAGGGTGAACAGGAACCGAAACCCAAGGGGTTGATGCAACAATTCTTCGCTGGAATGCTTCGTTCCCGTAAACCATCTTTAGCTTCTCTGAACGGAGAGGTTCATACCCCACCTTCTCGTTTCGTCGCCGAGCCCTTACCCTCACACCCTTCCTCACCTCCTCGACAAAGCTTTTCGCATGACCATCTACCCCTTCGATCTGAAAAGACATCTCAAGGCGGAATGTGGTTTTTCCGTACCAACCAAGACAGCAAGCTTCGACGTTCCATGTCTGTCGCCTCCTCCGAAGTACCTCCCCAAGTAAATACTGCCCTTAGGCGAGCATCTGTGCCATCTGGTCCCCTCATAACACAAATACCCCATGCACCCCTGGATGGGAATACCCCCAAAGCCCCACGCCGGCGTTCACTGTTACCTGCGTTCTTGTCTGGGAACTCTTCTCATACCAATACCCCCTCAGATTTCACAACACCTGGCGACCTCAACCTGCGGCCCAGGAAAGGCGATGTCGTGTGTCTCCGGTATGATACCCTGGACGATAAAGCCATGCGTCGACTTGAAGGACGGAGTGACCATCGACCTGTGATTGGATCTTACGCTATCTACATCTAGAGGACTTTCTAGAGCTTAATTTATTTATGCACTGTGTAGGATATACCTCAATCTTGCGGACGTTTATTTGGATTCAACGTTTCTCGTCGTCTCTTCGCATGACATACTTACTTATACAATGAGATCTATCGCCATGGTCAATGGACCACTCGTTGGCGTGCAGTTGTTTATCAGGCCGGAAATGAGTCTCCGTGTCGCATCTGCGATGTTTTTATATAATGGGTCACTCGTCGGAGTACAGAAGGATGTCTGGCGAAGCGTGTCCTTTCGTCTTCCAGGCGGTTCGATATTTCCAAGTGCCGAGCTAGAGTATTATTCGCTAGTAGTTTTATCCCAAGCTGGCGGCTTCCGCAAACTCTCTATTACACAGCGTGAAGCCTCTGTAAACACAATGCGACAGCGGTTAGAACCACTATCTTTCCCCCATAAAATGGACTCGAGTAATCCAAATCAGATCAGTCAATCTCAATAACTGGAGGAGGGGCGTTTCCAAACCAAATCCATACCACACCAGCGGTCTCTCCGTCCCCTCCAACACCTATGATAGCCTGCCCGTCCAAACCCGATGCGCACGCCTCCAATGTCCGCTTGGACGCCCCATCTACATCCAACTGAAGGATTTCAACGCTCGAGAGTGGTCGAACGTCAGCATTCCTTGCTTTCCCATTGGGATGCGCAGAGATATCTGGCAAATCACCCGCTTCTCCGTCCACATTGGCGAAGGGAAACATTGGTGCAGGTCGTGGCGTCATGTTGGCGAGCCTGACCATGTGAACACTTTGTGAGCCGGGATAGGTGTAGATGATCAGAGGTTCATCGCAACCCGCGTAACAATGCCATCGCGGAGTTGAGTAAAATGAATCTTGGTGTGGAAAGGCGTATTCTGTTACGATTTTGAACGAGGCTGGGGAGCGGTCACAAAAATGATTGGATTATTGGGAGTGGTTAAACTTACAGCTTTCTTGATAGTCCTGGGCACGATGTTGATGAGATGGAGGGAACACAAGAAAGAACACAATGTCGTACCGCAGCACATCCAGGTCGAACAAGATGATCACGAAACGCAGGCGGGAAAAAGCGTTCTCTCCCTAGCCACTGCCAAATGATCAGTGTCCCTCTGCCAGGGGTAAGTTGCTTCTGGCCATCCTCTTGAACCTCGGGGAATATTGGCGGCGAGCAGAAAGAAACAAGGATGTCCGTGGTAAGCCTGGTTAGGTCGCGCACTATTTAGAGCTATGACAATGGTGAAATTCTTCATCGGAAACATACCAAGCTATTGACTGGACGGATGCTTGATGGACACGGCTACTGGTGAAGATGGGTTTGTCCTCCCGAGCGAGCATTTCCGGGTTCCTTGGCTGAACGTACCAGATCTTGACATGACGATCTAGCTTCATACGAAAGTAAGTTCAACATTTCAGCGAGCATGTCAGAGGTGCATACCCCACAGGTCGCGATTAATGGCAGAGATGGGTGGAATGCCTGGGGACATAAATTTCACAGCGTGAGCACTTTTCCTCGCGACGCAATGAGAAACCTACTGCATCGAGAACAGCTGCATTGTGGCCACCAGAACGGCCACCAATAAGAACGGCCACGCATCTTCCACATCCATCGGCATCACCTTCTGGTTCGCAAGCGTGGAGCCCAAATGCAGGTCCAGCACGACTGGGGGTTGTCTCCGGTGGCCAGCAAGTGTTGTTTGGAGATTGGATTGGAGTCAAGGTAAGATCATACATGCGTGTGGTCATATCCCGAGAGGTTGTGCAAAATATATGGGGCAAAATAGGATGGACCACAATTGAGGTGATACTCTGTCTGTCTGTCAGTAAGATAGCGAAGAGGAGCATCGAGGTTTACAGCATACATATCCATGACCACGCAGTCTACCGACAACGGTTTTAGACTCGAGGTTAAATATGATGAGGATAGCGTAGGTTGAAATCAAAAGAAGTGGACTACGAATTGTAGGATCCATGACCCATGCGACCTGAGTTACGTCTCTTCTTTCCGTCGCCGGGTCACTTGCAGTTATCTTCAAGCAAGGCATGAGTGAAGCTTCATCAAGATACTATAGCACGTACATGGGGCAGCTTGATGGCGATGGGGGTTGTGGTGGGCTTCTTCGCGGACATAACGTAGACATAACTACGATTTGCGGTGGCAAAGCAGTCCCCCCAGCGCTGAATCAGTCGAGTCCATTGGTTATAGTGGTGATCTTCATTGTACGCGCCGTGCCAGAGGGTGGCTAGATGACCAAGTTTCCAGGGGCAGAAAGCAACACATTGAAGCGGGCCACCAACAAGTTCCTAAACCAATGTAAGATATCCTGTTTAAAACGCTATAGATAGAATGATCATACTGGAATGGTGTGGGTCAGACGAAATGGGGACGTCGACATGGTCCCAGGTCACGGTCAATGTTGATTTCGGAGGCGTTGAAGCGTGGTAAACGATGGCGCCATCGTCGAAGGCATTCTTCAGAAGTCTTCAGAGTTTTCTTGATTTTATGTCTTTCGACATGACGAACAAATGTTCACAACAGTTTCTCTCGTTCTTCAACATGCATGAAAGTCGAGGCAAATGCCCATGACTTTCGTAAACACCCCAAGCGGCTGAGCTCCGGTCTCTGCTAACCACGACAATGTCTACTACCACCACCACAACGTACACCATGCCTATGGAATACAGCTCGGAACCTCCTCATTCAGAGCTTCTAGTTGTCCAGGCAGCACAACCGTTCAATGCCGAGCCCCGTGCAGCTGCTCTCGTCGAATTCCCATACACCCCGGAGGATCTCGTATATTGTCGAAACCATGGCCCCGTCCGAGATTTCGACCCAGATACTTACCCTGTAACCTTAAAGGATGTATCAAGTCAAGGAGACATCACATTAACGGCGAAGGACCTGCGAAACAATTTCCCCAAGACGAGAGTTGTGGCGGCACTCCAGGCAAGCGTCACACTGATGCAGCTCTACATCGTAACTCATATCAGAGGCCATAGTGTGCTGGAAACCGCCGCAAAGAAATGGGTGCTATAAAGCCCGTCCATGGAGTAGCATGGGCCGATGGTGTCATAGCCAACTGCTCTTGGAGTGGTGTCCGTCTGAGAGACGTTCTCATCCATGCAGGCGTCGACCAAAATCTATCGGGTCATCACGTCTGCTTTGCCTCGTACGCGACTCTTTGTCAAGACGATGAATACTACGGTGCATCTGTTCCCTTGGAATATGCCCTACAACAAGACAACGAAGTGCTCCTTGCTTATGAGGTGCGCACAGAGACCTCGTGTTCTCTAGCCATGCTTTAACCAAACAACGTTAGATGAATGACGAACCTCTCTCGCCTGACCACGGCGGTCCCCTTCGAGTTGTCGTCCCAGGTTACCTTGGAGCCCGCTGGGTGAAATGGGTCGATACCATCTTAATCTCCCCTGCCGAATCTCCCAACTTCTACCAACAACGGGACTATAAAGTACTTCCACCAAATGTAAGCCATTCACCTCCTCGTCTTCAATCAGTATTCAGACAACTGTTTCAAGATTGAGTCGAAGGCAGCCGCCCTACCGTTGTGGTCCAAGTACCCCTCAATGACACGCCTCCCACTGAATTCCGTGATCGCCTCTATCTCTAAACTGCCTTCTTCTCCCGACTCGATTCTCATCAAAGGATATGCTATCGGTGGCCCCGAAGGAAACGTCGCAAGCATCGACGTTTCCATTGATGATGGCGATTCTTGGGTACCTGGCAAGATCACCTATCAAGAAGGTCCTTGGAGTTGGACACTTTGGGAGGTGACGATCCTAGACGTGCCAGCCTCTGGGACGGCAGTGAGTAGAGCCCAAGACGTCAAAGGTAATTTCCAGCCGAAAGAAGGGATCTGGAATATGCGGGGCGTCGCCTACGACGCTTGGGGGCACGGTAGTTGGTAGACGCAGACACATGCTCATACATAGAGTATCTTTCGAATTTTTGTACTCACTTCTTGGAACGAAACGCAAACTAAGTATTAGCGACAGAGAGTATAATCCTCCATCCCGGCATCTAAAGGGATTGAACTATCTGGAAGGCAGAAGGAGACATCTTCACCAGACAGCCTCTTGAAGACGCGCGAATACTCGCGCTGCGTAATGTGTAGAAATTCATCGTAGATACCATCACGTCTCATCTTTTGCTTGACAAACGACTGTACGCCACCGAGCAATGCATTGACCGTGGTGATCTTCGAGTCCCAACTGACAAAGGAAGAGACTGCGGTCCCGTCGATGCGGGTTGACTCGGTACTCCCATAAGGATCTAATGGTCAACCAAGGGTTAGCTTGCAAACCGAATCATGCGGTGAGCATTCCGTACTTTGCACCTTCTTGCCGTCGACCATGTTTTTCCACCATAACAGACCAACCGCCGGCTCGACGAGAAGGAGAGGAAATACGGAATAAGGCGTGATGACATCTAACTCTTGGTCAGGGAGTCTAGAGATAGACGGGACGCCTGCATTGGAAATGTAGCCAATGATCTCTCCGTTAGAGTCCGTCGAGTCTTCAACAGAATCCATGTGAGGATCAAAAGGTCAACAAGGTCTACCTGGACTTACTATTGACACTGGCGAACATGCCGGGGACGTGACGCAACCTGGAGTTGCATGTGCGAGCACGCTCATTGTTCAGGTAGACGCATCTATAACGAAAGCAATCAGTCCGCGGTGGTTATGGACCCGAAAGACCTGCTAAGGTTAAGCAAGGCATACTTGACAAGTGGTATATCGAGATACGGCATCTCCATAAACTTCCAATTTTCATGGCTAGAGAACCAGAACCCTGCTAAGTATCAGCGGCTGGGTGATTTCCGGATGGTAAAGCATGGTGCACCTTTCTGAACTGTGATGTTAGGATAGCGTGGTGATTGATAGTCTACGGCCGTGAGTTGAGGGCGCTTGACTTCCCAGAGCAGTTCTTTGTCGGGAACTGATAGGCCGCCGAAGAAATACAAAAACCAGGTAAACAGTTCCCCTTCGTAAGGATCATCAAGAGATCCGGCACCCTCGCATGAGTAATTTTGCTGTGGATCATTGACAGGCCACGACTGATTGGTGATGCTGGTCACCGCGCAAACACGGCCGCTTCCAGCGTAGAATATCTAACACACATGGAGCAAACCCAACGAAGCCCCAGGAAATCAACTCACCGTTCTGACAGTCTGTTTAAGGTAATTGATGTAATTTTGCCAGCCCGATGCAAGATGAAGCGATTCAGGATCTCCACTGCTGTTGAGGGCCTCGATAACCCCATAGATGGCCCATATGAGTTCGCTGGTAACGACTCCGATCAGAATAAAAATTACATTGGCGCACATAGAGTACATACCCATTGTCTAGAGCAGGGACCCGGTTTACCCAATCCCATGTCGGCTGTAATGGCGTATCTCCATGAGAGAACCACGGGAAAAACCCACCGAAGCCGGGATACGTCGCGTTAAATTGAAGATACGAATTTAGTTTCTTAGTGAGAATGTCTTTGGCGATCATGGGAGCGAATGAAGGAGACTCCGGAGAAAGGAAGCGTGCAGCGCGCGAGTCTCCGGCTATAGCATGTGCATAAACCATCACTTGTAGGGCCTCTGGTGTGATAAGTGATGAGGAGACGAACGGCGGCGATGGAAAGTGGGAGCTCACCTCCTTACTGGCCGCGCTGAACGGATGCTTCTTTGTCGCCGCGCCACTGACCGGGTCCAGTAGCGTCCCATCATATGTCATTCCATTATCGGTGTTGTAAGAGATATTATTATCATGAAAACGGCCTTCCCAGTACAGGAGATCCCATGCAAAGCGATCAGGTTGACGGAGAATAGCAGCCTGAGAGTAGTCGTTGGCAAAGCGACACTTGGGAGGGGCGCCGCCCAGACCTGATGCCGAAGACCATACGGGTAGGAACACTAGGAGGGCGAACAGCATCAACGTCATCAGATGCGCACAGGGCGGTTGTTGGGTCGTTTTTATGGCATTGGGTGGTTCGAAGCAGGTGACCGTAAGAGGATTGCCGATTATAACCCCACATTACCTCCATGACAATCGTGTATCCGAGGGCCTTCTGGGAGGTGGAGCGTCGCATGGACACTTCAAGAGATCACACGTCTATTGAGAAGTAGTTTTCAAAGCGTACCAGAGACGTGATCAGCTCTGACGTAACGGCTGCAGAGAGAAATGCGTCCAAGTCAATTGATTTTCTGAGAAAATTCTACGTGATGCCAGGCAAGACGCTTATGTAGAGTAAAATCAGGAAGGCCTTTCAAGGCTCCAAAGAAGCAGGGAAGGTTCCATTCTCGCGTTGTTCATCCCACTTGCCAATCTAGAAACGGAAATACTTGGTCAAGGGTGTCCGTCTGGTCAAGGAAACACAAAACTCACCCATTCATCTAGTGACAGAAATCAGGCGGTCAGTGAAGCCGTCCAAAGGACAATTCAGAATAAACATACTGGGGCAGAGGGAATTGTAAGCCCTCTTGAATTGCTTGCAGGGGGCGAAGTCCTCGCCCTTGGCAGTTATACACTTGAAGTAGTCAGTGTAGTTCTGGAAGCTACATTGAGGCACAAAGAGATTAGCATGAGGTCGCCATTAAAAATGGATATGAAGCATACCAGTTCCTGGTCTGGTTGGTGTTGGGGAATCGAGCTGGTGAAGCATAAGGCCAAGTGTCAAAAATCGCAAGGGCGAGACGAACCATCAAAGCCGACGGTTTGGAGAACGTATTTGCTGTGATAAAACCAATAAGAATTTTGCAGATATATTTCAAGCAGAAAGGGCGTCACCTAGTGGCCTCAGCGTCGGACATGGTGGTGAATGGAAAGGTTCGTTTGGCGTCGGGCCAAGGCGGATTAGCCTCAACTCATGTGCTTATGTAAGCACTGAGGCCTGGGTTGACCTGGATTTGTCGAAGTTGCGGCATCTTTCCCTCCAACTCGACAACCATGGACGCCCTCAAAGCAGAAATCTCAAATAAACGGAAGACACTCGTTGATGACTCTATAATAACAGCGAGACCGAACAAATACATGCGACGAGGCGAACTAGAAAAGCTGAAAGAAGAGCAAGAAGCCAAGGCCCGCCAGGAGAAAGCAAACGCTGAACAGGCTGCTCGTGAGGCCGCTGAAGCAAAGCAAGCAGCTTCCTCAAAAACTCAAGTAAGTTACAGCCGCCCACGACAACTCAGGCCCTCAGTTGACCCGTTCATGGAGAGTAGACTCCTGTGTCACGATCTGTTTCTCCTCGCCAGGGCTCTGTAACACGCGATACAGACTCACCGATACCTGAATCGTCCTTCAGCATTTCTAACGAAGAAACGATACGTCGCCTACGCGCCAAGGGTCAACCCATTCGCCTGTTCGGAGAGTCAGACAAGGACAGACGGTTGCGTCTCAGGGCCCTCGAACTCATAGAGGAGAAGGGCCATGATCGACAAGGTGGTCAGAACGATTTCAAGAAGGCCTTGGAGGATGTGGAGAATGTGGAGAAGGAACTGAGGGGCAAGACAAAAGGAAAAAAGAAGGATGAGAGCGTTTCCCAAGCATCTGGAGTCCTCGATTTAGAGCTCATCAAGACAGACCCGGACAAACTCTATCCCATCATCTACTATGCTCTGAAGCGTACACTCAAAGAGTGGGAAGAAGCTATGGACGAACGACCAGGTATGTCATCACCCCGTCAAACCTTCGCGTTGCTGATTGCTTCTATAGAACAAATCAAACGTACAACACAGGGTAAACTTGCTGCTGCTACGCAAGTCCAGTCAGCAGCCTACCTCAAACCCTTGTTCAAGGCTTTACGGTCACGGGTACGATCCCTTCCACAAGCCTTACCCCTTTGTGTGCTAATTGCTCGTCCAAGTAGTCACTAGCCAATGACGTACTGGCTCGTATGGCTGAAATCGTCCATTACATGCAAATGCGGCAATATCAGAAAGCTAACGACGCATACCTGCGGTTGTCAATTGGCAATGCACCCTGGCCAATCGGTGTTACTATGGTTGGGTGAGCTCATCGGATGATTCATTCAGCCTAATCGGATTCTCACCTTTCATTAGTATCCATGAACGTTCTGCTCGAGAGAAAATCTCTTCCGATCAAGTCGCGCACGTCCTCAACGACGAGGTCAGCAGGAAATACATCCAGAGTCTGAAAAGGTAACGCACACCTCACCTCTAGCCCTTTGCTTGGTTGTCTTACTCATTACGAATGTAGACTCCTTACATTTTCGCAAACAAAGTATCCGCCAGAGGACGTTTCCCAGTTGATGGGCTAACTACGTTATATGTGTATTATGATTGATTCGGGACTGTGTACGCCATTTATATTACCCTTACGATGCTCATCGTTTTCCCTTCTTTGGCTTTTTCGTTTTGACATGCGAGGGGGAATCATCATGGGCCGGCGCTGCTAAAGCATGGCCAGTGACTTTGATATGTGAAAATAACTTGGTCTTGCTTGGGAACGCTCCATTGCAGACATTACAACGATGCTAATATCCCATCATCTCACACGCGGTCATCCTTGAGAAGGGAATTCGCACTCACCTGCGTCGTTTCAGTGCCTTGGGCCTCTGCCTTCTTTGCTTGCTTTGCGCGACGCTTCTCACGCTTGGTGAGAGATGGCTCCTTGGTTTGTTCGTTCCCGTCATCAATCTCAACCCCATCAATCTCCGTTTCCTCCGTTGTAGAAAGGGGTCTATCGGTTGCCTCAGGTTCAGGCTCTCTTGTGATAGGTTTACTAGGAGGATTAGGCTTGAGAGTCTCTGTGTGTGGGTCCAATTCATCCTCGGTCTCCTCATCGCCGTTACTTGAAGCTTCCGGCAATGGCGACGGAGGGTCTTCGACTTCTGATATTTCTTCAGCTCCAATCCCAAGCTCTTCGTCCTCCAGTAACATCTCCTGCTTCAGCTTCTGGACTTCCTTCAAGTGTTTCTTGCTACGTTCATGGCTAGACCACGCTGCCTCGCTCCTAAAGCTCTTCCCACAGGCAACGCATTCCCATTCCTCCGGATCCTCAGTCTCGCCTGCAGCCCAATCCAGATCAGCGTCGAATCCCCGGCGATCAACTCTTTGCCAGTCCTGCTCGACATATTCTTGGGCGATAACCGTCTTTCGCGGGGTGGCTGTACCACTTCCCGCCACGGGAACGGTTGTTGCCTGAGGTTGAGCCTTTGATTGGACATGGGCTTTATGTCTTGGGTCCCGTTTACGCAAAAACTTCGCCAGAGCCTTTACAAATTTCCACTCCCACTCAGATGACCATTACGCACGGGGAATGTCTCTGGGAGGGTACGTACGCGGATGGTATCATTGTATTCCCTTCGAGCATCATCACGGGCTTTCTTGTTGTCTTTCTCCATCGCCCTGGTTGCGAAGGATGTAATTTTAATCTACGTCTGAGAAGGCGGCCAGCGCATCAGGCCCTTCAAAGTGTTACGTACCTTCTGTACCGTCTATCTGGAGCCTCGGAAAGGTTCCACTGTTCCTTCCAAGCAAAATCTTTTGATGTCGCGAAGTTGATCCAGGCATTGTAGAAGTTCCTAGCCGCGTTCTCTGCATTCGCATTCCCTCCATTCCCTCCCCACGTCCAGGTCGAGTACCCAAAGGAAGGGTAATTAATCTCCGATGAGAACATGGCTTCTTCGCTATTGAGGCGGTCGAAAAGGTGGCGATATATCGTGAAGAAGCTCTGTATTTTCCAGATAGAAGTAGTGTCTCTGTGTCATGTCTCCATGGACCACGGTGGAGGTAGACTTACCCCATCGTGATCATCAAATCCAGACCAAACGGTCGGATTGAAAAATTGTTCGAGGTGGCGGACGGTCAGGCCTCGTTCCCTGGCCCGAGAAGGTGGAGCTCCCTTGCGGATTTCCTCATAGACGTCTTCCGCGTCCGGTTCTGGGGCCAAGGACGCTTTATGTGAATCATACCAAGCACGTTCCTACTTGAGGATTAGTGAGCCGTGAATATGACGACCTCCAAGATAAGCAGTAAAATTTACTTGTTCGTCGCTTAACACCTACTCGACGATCCGAGGGAGGTATTTGTCAATTTCATCGTAAGGGGAGATCGGTTCTGAACTCACCTCATACGCTTGCTGCAACGCCGCAAACCTCTGCGTGGCACCTTCGACGTCATCCGTGTTCTTGTCCGGGTGATGCAGTAACGCCAACCGCCTGAAAGATTTCTAGAGACACGCAAAGTCGATCTACTCAGTCAGCGATATTCAAAAGCTTGTATTGATAAGATACCACTTGCCTTGATCTCATCAGCCGTTGCATTCTCCTCAACCTCTAGAAGTTGGTAGTAGTCGACGGCATCGCTCCCTTGCTGTGGATCGTCAGTGTGGCGCCCAGTGGACTCTCTAGCACCCATTAGAGCACGAGCTGCAGATACTTAGACGGGGACGACGAGCAGGTCCGTTTATGTAATCAAAAATGTTTTGCGATCATTTCGCTCGATCACTTTCCCCCAAGCACTCATACGACACTACCTTGTGTCGACATATTACCGCAGTCTCGCAGAAGCAGGGACAGCTCTCTTATGAATTCCTCAACAACATTATTTTGGCTGAAGCCTGGGGAAAGTTGGAAGCCGCAAAGAAAATAAGCCCCCATGCGTGATTGATTGGGCCGAACTGACTTGATATGGTATACATGGTAGCGTGATAGAGCCATTCCATGATAACCTTGCGTCAGTAGTTCGTCGGGCGGGAGACCGTCCGAAGTCAAGCCCAGTCTGCAGTCTGGTTTTGGCGAAGGAGATAGGGGTCTTCAGGAGCTTCGCGCGCCAATCGTCCTCCGGAGCGCCCAAGCTTCCAGCTCCACTTCTGCAGGCCTGCAGAAGCTTCACGGACTTCGAGCTTCAAAGCTTCACTACAGTGCTCAGCCGTCGAATTTAACGCTTATTCTACCATCTAATCGACTGGTCTTAGACCCAGGATTATAAATTCCATTCAAAACCCCTCCTCCTCATATCCACATTGACAATACCTATGTCGGACGTCCGAGCCCTCCTCAAGGCTAAACGACAAGAATCCCGCATCACCCATCCCCTCGCATCCTACTCCTCCTCAGGTCAACTCAGATGCTCAGTGTGCGCGATGGCTGTCAAGCACGCGTCTGCGTGGGAGGGGCATTTGGGGAGCAAAGGCCATCGTATGAACGTTGTGCGCGTTAAACAGGAGGAGAGGGAGAGGGAACAAAAGAACCAACGACAACAACTCGAAATACCCTCGTCTACGCCGTCAGCGTCACTTGGTGCGGGTGACAAACGAAAATCTGTCGATCCTGATGATGCGTATACCAACGAGTCGACCAAGAAACCACGCGTCGAGAACGCATCACATGGCTTTCCTAATGACTTTTTCTCGGATCCATCGCAAGCACCTATAATATCTTCACATCCGGATTCGGATTCGGACGACGAGGACGATGATGTTCGGATGTCTGGTTCACACCCTGCCTCTACCGGTGCTGCTGGTGCACAACCACCTACAACGATAAACGCAACACCCGTAGACGATGAATGGGAACGCTTCCAACGTGAAGTGGTCAACGCCCCAACAACAAATACGGAAGAAGACGCTTCGATCAACAAGCAAGAAGTCTACGCACGCGCCACGGTTGCCGTGGACGCTGAAATGGTCGACGTAACACAAGGAATCCCAGAAGAAGTCGCTGCAAATACCGAGAACACCGCTCCTACTGAAGAAGTGGTACTCGATGAAGCAGAGCTCCGGCGGCGCAAAGAACTCGAAGAAAAGGAATTGATCATGGATCGGTTGCTGGAAGAAGAACGCGTGCAGGAGGAGGCGGATATGAAAGTCGTGCAGATGAAGAACCGTTTGGACGCGCTGAAAAAGCGGCGAGAGATGCGTAAAAAACAAGGACTCTTGACGTGATTTTCCATTCTTAGTGGTATACTGTATTTTATTTCATCTCGTTGTACTTCGGTTTCCCTGCTTTCGAGTACGCTGCTAATCTACTACATCTTACTTCCTATGACTCCTGTTGTGATTGCGATTTATCCGAGGACGACTTGAACCCAACATACTCCAACCAATCAATCCCCCTCTTGTGCACCATCATCAGTCCCAATATCCCTGGCAAATACAGCAGATAATGATGCCACGCCCTCCGTGCCTCCTTCTCCCCTCCCCTCCTCCAGAACTGCCACGCCGAGCGAAGGCACAGCAGGTTTGGCACGAGACTCGTCACTGCAAAAGCCCACGTCGTCAACCCCGAAAGCGGGATGAGGATCGAACACGTCGGGATCAAGAGAAGAGCATGTCGTAGAGAGACGAGTGTGTTCTTCGCCGGATCGACGACGGAGAGCATCCGATACCCAGCTTGTGCGTACGACCCCCGCACAAGATGTGAAATCGAGTTGAAATGCGGGAATTGCCAGTAAAAGAGTAGGAGAAAGAAGGAGAGCGGTGCGAGTGGGTTGTCGAGGATGCTAGAGTGGATAGGTAGCAGCGATTCGGGATACATAAACGACGGGAGGTAAACGGGGATATTCGTCCAATCCTCCGGGATGAGTTTACCTCCACACGCCGTCCAGCCCATCAACGGTGGTATAGCACCGACGACAGACCCAACCCACGTATTCCACACCGTCTTCCTCTTCATCCACGTATACAAGCCCGCGTACAACACCACATTCGCCGCGCCCAACACGGCCGTCGTAGGGTTGACCATAGTCCACAAAACAGCTGGACCAGCGATCCCCGTCACCACCGCGAACCCCACCGCATGTTCAGGCGATATCGCCCTCCTCACCAACGGCCTCGTACGCGTGCGCGCCATCTGCGCGTCAAAAGGGATTTCCTGGAGTTGGTTGAGTGTGTTTGCCGATGCGGCGCAGAATGCCGTACCGAGTGCGGTGGAGAGCAGGACGGGGAGAGTGGTGGGGATGGGGGAGAGCGCGACGCCGGACATGGCGGTGAGGACGTTCAGGATTGTTAGGCGTTCCTTGGAGAGTTGGGAGTATATTTTGAAGAGGGTGCGCGGGGTCAGGGATTCTGTCTGTTTGTATTTCTCAAGATTGGTGGTGGCGGTGGAAGAGGAGGATGAGGAGGCATTGTTTTGAGTGGTATGAGGAACCGAAAGCGCACTGAACCTCGGCGTAGAATGCACAGACCACTGCGTATTATGGAAAAAGTACGACGAGAACGAGGGCGTCGCAGAGGTCGATAGACACCTCCGTCTGATGACCTGAAGCATCCTTTCAATTCGTTTTCTTCCCCAGACTCAAGCTATTTCGTTTCGTAGGCGTAGTGGATCCCAGTTATGTCGAGTAAGTAGTACGGGGAAGTATTCGGGAAGCACAGACCCTAACCTAACAGAAGAGAGAACGATGCGATATTCCACGCGCGGAGTTTCAAAACTTTCTCTCTCTTCGCCTCGAACCAACAAACTCCCTTCGTCGTCGTCGTCCCTGTCGATGAGCAACACCCCCAGCTCATCCTCATACACGTCCTCAAACCCATAATCTCTCAACAATACCCATACCACAACCATAACAACCGCACCACCACCTCAACCGTAACTTCAATTCACCTAAACCTCACTTTCACCTCCCACCATGCCCGGAACACATCTTCTCCCACCCAACCTCCTCAAACTCTTCGCACCCCGCCCGCCCCTCCCGTACAAACGCCCCGTCGACAAAGACCTCGATCGTATCCGCAACAAAAACGTCTCTGGCGTCGGTGAGATTCTCGCGCGCCTCAAGGAAGCTACCACAGAAACCTTGATTGCGAGTAACGGTGAACGTGATGGAGAGGGTATGGAAGACGGAGAAGAACCGACATTTACGTTGGCGGAGGAATATAAGCGTCAGTTGAGGAGGGAAGAGAGGAGGAAGAAGAGGGCGGAGGAATATAAGGTTGCGAAAGAGGCTTGTGAGTATCTCCGTGGTTTTTTTCGTGTTGGTAGTTCTTTTGGGCATTCAGAGACTGACCGTTCTTTCTCTTTGTGATGCAGATAAACCCGCTGAAGACGTTGAAGCGGTTGGAGACCCGTATAAAACGTTGTTTATTTCACGTTTGGTGAGTCACATTCCCTACCTCTACGTGCACAGTGCTGCGTATGAGGTGCCATGCTAACTGGGTAGAATAGAACAAAACTGCAACCGAAAACGACCTGCGACGTGAATTCGAGACGTACGGGACGATTGAACGTGTTCGGATCGTGCGCGACAAAAAGGGGCGCAGTCGTGGATATGCGTTCATTGTGTATGAGCGGGAACGCGATATGAAGGGTATGTCCTCTTCTCACATATACACGGCAGGAAGTCAGGCCTTTGCGCACTCGACAAACCCCCTCCCGAAAATGTTCACGCTCTCTTTCTGCCGATCTTTTCTTGCGACAAGACATTGAGCAGCCATCGAGAGTGACTATTTTCCTGGAAAGAACGGGTAAAATAGTCTTTGAACATTCTGAGGGGGCGGGTTTTCCGTCGACAAAAGGCCTGACTGCACGCACCTTCTTTTCTTAGTGTTCACATCTTGATAATTGACTTACTTCCTCCTTCTTCTTTGGAATAGCTGCGTACAAAGAGTCTGATGGACTGCACATCATGGGAAAACGTATCCTTGTCGACGTCGAACGTGGACGAACAGTCCGTGGTTGGAAACCTCGACGACTCGGCGGTGGACTTGGTGGACGACCGAAACGAGTTGAACCTGCGCCCGCACCAATGATAGCGCCGCGCGGTGGAGGGGGCTTCCGTGGAGGAGGAGGGGGAGGCTTTGGCGGTGGTGGACGAGGAGGGTTTGGTGATCGTGGGGGCTTCCGGGGAGGAGGACGAGGAGGTGGATTTAGAGGTGGGTATGGAGGAGGAGGCGACCGCGGTGGGTTTGGTGGTGGTGGTGACCGAGGGTATCATGACCGGGGAGGAGGAGGAGGAGGGTTCCGCGGAGGGTATGGTGACGGCGGTGGTGACGGTGGGTATAGAGGCGGAGGGGGCGGTGGATTCCGAGGAGGAGGTGGTGGCTTCAGGTTTGTCTCTTTCCTTCTTTTTTATTATTATTCTCGAAATACTGATTTTATTTGTACAGAGGACGCGGTGGTGGCGGCGGGATTGGATACGGCGGAGGTGGGTTCGACCAAGGACCGCCGAACGGGGGTGGGTATGGGGGACACGTCCCTGGACCTGGGTACGGCGGAGGAGGAGGAGGAGGACCTGGTGGGTATCGCGGGGACCTCAAACGAGACGGACCTGGCGGTGGATTCGACGAACGCGACTCGAAACGGCCTAGGTATTAAAAATCATTATTTTTCCTTTTTTCCGCTTGTTTTTTGTTTTCCTTTTGTGTTCGAGTTTCCTGGGAGTAAGTACAAGGCAAGTGCAAAGTCCCCTATGCTTTAATTAAAATATATATTTTTGTATTTTTCTGGCCTGAAAGATTTTGGACTTTCCGGAGCTGGAAGCCTTGGAGAAGCCTGAAAAAGCAACGCGCGCTTGTTGCCTTGGTTATTTTTGAGTGCCTGAGATCTGGGACGGCGAGATCTTTTTTTAACAAGTTGGTGCGGCTCGCCCCTCCCCTTCCCTTCTCTAAACTCTCCAACCTCCGAAGTCTCTTCCGCCTCGTCTCTCTCTCTCCCCCTCGTCCGCGTCGACACATTCCTTTCGTTTTTTGAAACACACTCGTTTGGTCCAGCTCCTATTTCATTCTTCATTTCCTCTCATTTACACATCGCGCCAAACCCAGCTAAAACATAAAACACTTCAGAGAGACGAGCACCAGACTTGGAGTTAGAAGTTAAAGAAAAAAAAACCGGACACGAAAAGCCCTGCGTTTTTTTTTCATTCGGCTGTGCCGCCACACTAAACAGACGTACCGTTGAATCCTGAACGGTTTCGTCATTCATATAACTATTGCCCCGTCCTTCCGTCCACCTCTCCCTTTCTTCTCCTTCCGTTATTCCGTTCCTTCAATCTGGCCGCCGCGCTCCTCCCGTCCGGTCCACCTGCCTGGCACTTCCATATGGAATGTACGTACCCCTTCTTAGCCGTTTTTACGTGCTTCCCGTCAACTTAAACTTTCAAACTAACTGACGCGCTTCATTTCATTTCGCTTCACCCACTTCCAACTTCCAACTTCGAAAACTACCCGCTACGCTCACAGCCAAGCATCTGGAACCCCACAATCCCAATCCATATGCCTACCTCGAACCCCGTCTCTCCAAATGTCCCCCATTGCAACTCGATTCGTCGCTCTTTAACCTTAACGTGAACATCAAACACGACGATGACCTCTCTCTCGACTCGGCGCTTTCGACGCCCAGCTCGGTGTCCACTATCTCACCCATAACACCCATAGTCACGCGTCGTTCATCCTGCTCGTCCGACCCACTCAGCGACTCAAACGACGATCTCCCTAATTCCCACCACAATCACCCCCGCGCCCGCTCGACGTCATCGAGTTCAGGCAAAGATCCCTTGTCGAAAGAGAAGGAGAAAGAGAAAGAGAAGAAGAAACGCTCACGCGTAACACCCGACCAGCTCGTCCATTTGGAGCGGTTCTTCGCACATGATCGGAGTCCGACGGCGGCGAGGAGGAGGGAGATTAGTGATCTGCTGGGGATGCAGGAGAGGCAGACCCAGATATGGTTTCAGAATCGGAGGGCTAAGGCGAAGCTTTTGGATGGGAGGCAGAAGGGGTCTGGTGGGTTGGGTGGGGTAGGTGGGGGAATGGGAGGGTACGGTGGGGTAGGGGAGGATGCGCCGCTCTCGCCCCCCGACTTGGCCCCGGGGTATGAGTTTGAGTTGCATAATTTGATTCATGAGGATGAACGTAAGTTCTTTTTTCCCCCTTCCTTGTCTTTCTTTCCTTCTTTGTATTTTCTTTTCGTTCCTTCTTTCCAACCCAAACTAACTTCCCAACTTTTACAGCCGTAACGCGCATCATCTGCACGGACCTCTCCATTGGGACGTGGCGGCGCATCTCCACGCCCTCTCCTTCCCAATCCAACGACCTCGTCGCGTACATGTCCGAATCCAAACGCTGTCTGACGTGGTTCATCCATTCAGCGGGCTACGGATTCAAGATGGAGATCCCCTTCTCCATCATTCGCGAGACCCATTTCGCCCATGCCGCCCCAGGCCAGGGACTAGCGACGTTCATGCTCTCGCACCCGCCGAATTTCTACATGGAGGATATGGAGGGTGTCAACAATGGTGTTAGTGGCGAATCAAGGTACTGGAAACGTTGCGTCGACTGGACGGAGGGACGACAAGCATCCTATGTCCTCAGACACGACCTCATTGGGTCAGCGGTCCAACTCACCCACCTCCTCCGGACGCTCAGCACCTACACTCAAACTCAAACTACCGTCGACGATGTTACACTGTCCTCCCCCGCGTACGCCACGTCGGCGTCGATGTCGGAACCCTCTTCCTCCCCGTCGCCTGGTATGGGTATGGGTATGGAGATCCCCCAGCCGCCCATGGCAGCGTTGGATATGGATATGGACATGGAAAGAGAACGAGAACGCGAGAGAGAGCAGTCCGACCCGATTACTGCATCGTTGGAAGAGCAAGAACGGAGGCGGAGGATGTCCTACTCAGGACCCGTGACGCTTTCGTATCCCCACCCCCAACACCAACCACACCCACTCTACCCCTCCTCTTCCTCATCCCTAATCTCCCCCTCCTCATCTACTTCCATCTCATCTTCCACCACTTCCCCCATGGAGGAAAACCCATATGACAACCACACATACCATCAATATCCCAAGTCAGCCGGAGCGGTTTTGGGTCGTGGGTTTGGCCAAGCGACTGGGAGCGGGGGTAACCACGTCAACGCCAGTTACTCACTCACACATCCACATGTCCATCCACACGGATACGGGACTTCTACGCCCGATGGTGGAGCTGCTATTTCTGGGATGAGGAGACATTCGAGTGCGAGTGTGCTCCATCATCATCCTCATCAGCATCAACACTCGCATCTTCAACAATCCCATCCTCTTCATCAGCATCAGCATCAACCACAGCAACACTTACAGCATTACCAATATAATCAACATGGGCATCAACGTATTCCGACTTCGATACTGACCACGCCGTACCACCCGTCTTCCTCGCCCAATACTAATAATACACACTATCCTTCTCCCTCCTCGATATCGCCTACCACGACGTTACCCACCGCAGGTACTGGCGCGACGACAACCCATCCGATATCCTCTGGTTTGCCTGCTGTCATGTATGAATCTGAATTGGAAGAAAGCAACGTCTGTTAATTCGACGTGTTTCGCTTCTCCTGGCGCCTTCCCCTCCACAACAAACTTAGTCGACTATGACTGTGGCGCGTGTTATTCTTTCTCTCTCTATCCCCCTTCTCTCGATCTCTCAGTCCCTCCGCCGTCTCCTCTCCACCTCGACGGCCCTCTATATCGATATCTGCACTCCATCTCTCGCCTGTCGTCTGTCGTCTGTCGCCTTCGCGCCCATCGCCCATCAAAGACTCAATTTCTTCCACAACTACCAACTAACCAACCAGTAATCAACCCATCATCATCGACATCACCCCATCCTGTCGTCCAGAATTTTCCAGAACTCCATCGGCGTCCGCAGGACAGCGCCGACCTCGTAATCCATAATCACATTCTCCAAGCTCCAATAATGCACATCCACACCCCTTGTCTTGATGACGAGGTAATCAATCGATTGTCAATCAATCGACAACCTCAGACCTCCTCAGGTCTCAAGGTCCCAAGATCTCACTACTGAATAATCGAATTTCTGCTGAATAATCTCCCGTCGTTGGTCGACCTCTCTTCCGGTCGCTCTCAGGCAGCCAGCCCAGCATGTAGCTGCAGCTGCAGCTGCAGTATCAATATATACGTATACCGTATCGTCATATCCACCATAATCACTCTCCAAGTTTCAACACCTCAATATTGTCGACTCTCGACTCTCGACCATCTCTTTCTCTCTCTCTCTCCAACTGGCCTATAAACCCGACCACCGTTCTAATGGAATCCCCCGTTTTAATGGATTGATTTCTTTGGTTTTCCGTGTTTCCCTCCTCTCTCTCTCTCTCCCTCTCTTATCCTTATTGCATGTTTGTAACCCTGATTTCTCCCTGCCTCCGCTTCCCTCTCCACCATACGCCGTACGTCATACGCCATACTTATCCTATCCTTCCGTTCTACGCTACGTTAGATGCTTTGTGTGCTTCTATCATCCTCTCCCCCCTCCTCTCCTCCCCTCCACGCATCAGATCCCTCCTTTCCCTTCCATTCCATTTCATTGTGCCTCTGTTTTTCTAGTTGTACGTCGTAGGATTTCATTTCATCATTTCTTTTGTCTCGTACAGCGTACGAACCCCACTTCATTCAAGTTCTTCCTTCTCATCGAAGTTTCCGTTATGCTCTCACTTTCAATTCATCATCAAAGGTTTTTTTTCCTTTCGTTTTCTTCCAAGTTACAAGTATTCTAGTCCTTTCGTTCGTTTTCTCACTTTTTTGTCAGCGTTGTTTTAGTCATAGTTTTCTCTTCATTTTTTCTTTCTCTCGGTTTTCGTGGTTTACCTCGTTGGGCGCACTGGTTCTGCGCTCTTGCATATCGAATATCAAATATTACAAGTATCCTGCCTGATATACGTATAATTATCAACAAGTTACGCTTACAAATCCCCCCCATTCTGGAATACTCTGAACACAAAGAAATACACGGTCCCCTTGTGCAACGGTCATGTTGAACTGTGCGTAAGATAATATCATACTGTCATAGGAACAAAATCACGAGTAGGAGCGAAGTTCGTAGGTGGCAAGTTGGATCAATGAGAGGACGAGCAGTTGAATATGTGAATTGTTCAAGTTGATCGCGAACTATCAATAGACCTATCCAACTATCCAACAACTCCAACGAAATGAAAACAAAATGAAATTACGACTCAAGGGCAGCAGAGCCACAGGTGAATTCCAAGCAGCGGACGATGGGATGTTGATATGTGATTCTACTAGGTTAGTTTTTGACTTACTTCGGAAAACACGGAGGATGGACGATGATCGATGATGGACTATGATATCGGCATGATGCATACCAGTGCGTTATATGTTGGCGTTATGCGTGGCAAGTAGGGGTTCGGGCCCTGGGGGTTTAACGGAGACAACAATGACATAATGATATTGGCCGGGGGGACGACATAATCATGCAGTGTCCGTTCGTTCCTTACTGATACGTGCGATATACGTCCGACTGCAGATGTTGACTATATCCACCATCCATCGCCCGGAACCAAGAGATAACATCGACCAGGGGGGTGGAGAAAAAACCGGACATGAAACATGGACGAAAAAAAGAGGAAAAAAAAAACAGAAAAACGAGTCAGAGGTTTAGAAATACCGAGGATGAAGGAATGAGAATGACGCACAGGCTTCCATATATCGATCCAAACACCTCGCAAGGCACGTCTACAATTCACAAAAACAAACGCGTGTCCACGTTGATTCACAAAAAAAACAGAATGGAAGGGGAAGAGAGTACGCGCCTGTTCCGAACTAGACAGTGAGGTCCCGGGCTTGGGTACACACTTCAAGTAGCATTTTTCATTGGTTTTCTACATGACCATTTGAGTTTCTCCTGCATCCGTTCACGCGATGGTCCACGACGGGGGTGGTAGGGAGGAAGGAAAACGAACATTGATGAGTTCCTGGGCATTCGCCAACGCAATTTCGTTCCGAACGGATTGCATCATAGCTTCCTTCCTCGCGGTCATATCTAAAGAACAAAACAAGACAAAAGCCGAATTAGTACATCTTAGTCTGCAAGTTGAAACACTACGCTTGCTTGAGTAGCAGCACGCATGGAATTTCCAATGGATTTGGAGGTTTTTTTTCATTGAAGACAAAACTTACCAGCGGAAGAGGCTACTGAGCCCGAGCCTACGGATTTGAAAAGGTCGGACATGGTGAATGGAGGGAATGTGGAATGTCAGACGGAGAAAAAGAGAGAGAAAAACGGAGAAGGTGAAGTGTGTGAAGCTAGTAAGGTTCGGGCGCTCCGGTCGATGACGCGTGAGACGACTCCTACAACGTGAGCGTCCCGTGGTCCAGCGTTCCTCAACGCCGAGCGGTAGACCAGAGCCAGAAAATTTCACTGACTCGAGTGCACACCGTGTATGTAATAAGCCATAGATCGCTTCTTTTGTGCAATACTAGCTTCCCCCTTCCTCTAAGAAGATCAGAAGATGCCGTTTGGTGACATAAGTGCTGAACATATTTCTGCGAGACCGTAGTCCTGGACACGGGGTATACGCATAAGTACTTGACAACGAAACCTTATAAAAGTCATCTGAGCTGGTTAAGCGTCGAACGTAAGTGTATGAAGCGCGGTCACTTGCTGGTTGGCAAGAGTTGGTGAGAGTGAGGGGCTGATGAACCCCTGAAGACGTTTTTGAACTCCAAACGAGAAGTAGCGAAACTTCTTTTTCGCCACGTCGTAGGCACCAGGTGAGGATTGTATTACCTTTGTCCAAATGCGTACTACATGCTCTCACTGCTGTGGGTAATGACCGGTGACCATTGACGTGTAACGATACAGATTGCCTTCGCAATGCTTCGTGATGGTACCGCACATTTTTATTTAGGGAAACCAGGACCTTGACATCGATGCGCATGGGCTGCTCCTATAAAGAAGGGAGCGGATACGCGCAAGTTTATTCACTCTCATCTCAATGGTCTTCATCTTCAAGGGTATTCAAACTGGCGGTGCAATGTGTCGCCTCACCCACCTCCTCCCCATTGTAACCGCCCAAGCAGCTCTAGCACTCAACATATCCATTCCCCTCCTCGTCCCCTCAACCGCCCCAACTCTCTCCCCAACCCTCCTCTCTTTATCGCTCGAACAAGACCGCTGGACAGACTGGTCTGGCTCCACCTCGCGCAACGAATTCTTCTTCAACACGCTCGACAACATCAAACAACTTACCGGCGAAGCACCGCAAATTCGCATTGGGGCGAACAGTGAAGATCATACCGACTTTAGAAAAGATGTGCCGTTTGCAGAGGGGGTGTTCCCAGCGCCTTCATCGACTGTGCCATACCCCGAGGCGCTGAGTCTTACGGTTGGGGATGAATATTACTTGACTGCGAGGTTCCTTCCACCTGGTGGGCTCATTCATAGAGTATAGCTCTTTCTCTACGAACTTACTAACTTCTTCATTCAATCAATCCACGCTCTGACACGAATCAAATTGCCCAATCCAATACCACCCGCTTTTCATGAATAGGTACCCATGTTATTTGGGGCGTCAACTTCGGGCGGAATAACATAACAGCAGCCTTCCTCGAGGCCAGAGCTATAGCGGGAGCATTTGCTTCCCAAACCATGAAAACCGCCGGGATTACACTCGATTTTGTCGAAATCGGGAATGAGCCTGATCTCTACAAGAATAATGGTCTGAGGAGTAGTTCATACACTTCTGCCCAGTATACGCAAGAGTAAGTACATACCCCATCTCTCGCCGCTTCCTTACCCAAGTTTATCATCGACTAATAATTTATGTCCTGCAGATGGATCAAGTTCGCTTCCAACGTGTCTGTAGCTGCAGGAATCACGGCATCCTCTCACACCAAACTTCTGGGAGCTTCATTTGCTGGATCATCACACACAACAGGAAATAGCTTCTCCCCACAGGCTATCTTCAATCAAGGTATCCTCGACTCCGCACCGGGAAAATTGATGACAACGTAAGCCCATACCCCCAAGCACAAACTGATCTTTGATATAATATATTTCAGCCTCTCCCAACATCGGTACAGCGGCTCCTTCTGCGCAGGAAGCGAAGGCATCCTCCAAGATTTGATGACCAAAGCCACCATTCGGGGAAACCTCACGACGTTCACTCCTGATATCGCAGCCACAAAGCAGAAAGGGTTGGACTACGTCTTGGGGGAAACGAATAGCTACGCGTGCCATGTGAGTTTCCTTCCTTCCTCCCCTCACGCTGTTCGGAGTACGATCCTGATGCATGGATGATAGGGGGCTCCTGGCGTCAGCAACACGGCAGGAGCAGCTCTTTGGACACTCGACTACCTCCTTTTCGCTCCGCAGATTGGTATAAGCCGCGTCTTCTTCCACGAAGGTATCGGCTTCAAATACAATTTGGTTCGTCTCACCCGACCTTCCCATCAATCGTACCGAACCACCTGACTTCTTCCCCCTCTTTGCCCCCCTATGCTTCATCGAAACATGCGCAGATCCAACCTGTGACCCTCACCCGATCAACCCTCGACGGCTCACCCCTCCCCTCCCCCCTTCCCGCACATGTCCAGCCTCAGTACTACGCCGCCATTATCGCAGCGGAAGCCATAGGCTCCTCCGGCTCAACCAAAGCTATCGAACTTTCCATCGACAACCCCTCCATCTCTGGCTACGCATTCTACGAATCCTCCAACCTCACGCGTGCGCTGTTCATCAACACCAAGGCGTTCACGAAGAGCAGCTCTTCACGAGGGACTACTCATCTTTCTCTTGGGTTTGCTGGAAGTGGAGCCACACAGCCGACGAAGATTCTGGTCAAACGATTGGCAATAGGGTAAGTGTCCCTCCTGTGTTACTTTAACGTTGACATCGGGTTTGGCTGTGCTAACCTTTCTGCGGCAGACATGCGGATGACGTCTCAGGCTTGACATGGGGAGGTCAAACTTACGAGACGGATGACGGGAGAGTCAGCGGTACCCTGAATTCGGCGACAGGCTCCGTACAGGATGGATTGGACATTCATGATACCGAAGCAGTGCTTGTATCCTTCTCTTGATCGGACGTAGCTCGAATTCTCCATATTGACTGATACAAATCTTGGACGAATTACACTATGTACAATTACATGAATATGGTTATACAGACATATACATACGAAGCAGAAATGAGAGCGACCTAAGTATTTACAACAGATTAAGAGTGACATTGATGAAAGGCTCGTGTTCAGGTTAAATGTTCAGGTGGTATTAGGGTTTAAGGGGGAGACCGAAGAGTTCTTTGACATAGGCTACAGTCGCTGGATCCCCGGTGTTCTGAGGCACTCAACGTGAGCAGAGAGTTTACTTAGTGGAAGGAGAAAGGAGAAAGGAATCACCTTGGTAAGGTCATCACTAATCTTGACACAAGGTTTGCCCTCAACGGAGGAAAGCTTGATGACAATATTCAACGCCTTGCTCTTCGCCCCATCAGAAGCCGCATGGAAGTCGTTCGTGAGATGCGTGCCAATTCCAAATGAACCTAAGGGACAAGTAATAAGCCACATATAACGAGTAAACGCACAGGGAAATTCAAGGGAATAGAAATGAGACAAGGAAACGTACATTGAAACCCAATATCATCACACTGCTGCTTCAACTTCAAACACCTCTCTACATTCAACGAATCCGAATAAACAATCAACTTCTCTCTCGTCTCAACACCCAACCGCTCATACATCTCCTTCGCGCGCGGTGCAAACGCAAACGGGTCACCCGAATCCTGGCGAAGACCCGTCCACTTTCGCGCACGCTCGGGATCCGTTCCGAAACTCTGTAAATAAACAGGGCACATCAGCAGGGAAGAACCCAAGGAGAACACGAACACCTCCAGCCAACCAAAGGAAAGGTTAAAAGTAGATTGATGGATTTGGGACGTACCGCGAAGAAGGCCTGGGTGGAGAACGTATCCGTAAGAGCGACGTGTAGTGCATCTGGGTAAACCTCTTCCCAAAGCTCCAGGGCTAGCTTGTTGGCATCAGCGTACCCTTTCAGAGCTCCAAGCTTTAAATAGTGCGATGAGAAAGGAGCAAGACGAGGACACAGGGACATTGCGGCGGTGAGAAACTTACTCCCATGAACCATTCACTGCGACATCGAGATATGTGAGCGGTCGTAGTAGTAGTAACGTACAGGACTGATAAGAAGAAAACGTACTGTGCAATTGTTCCAATCGGATTAATGTTGTGTTTCTTCGCTAGATAAAGCTGCGCATGACCAAGTAAAGGAGTAAATTAGTAAGATATGGGTGACACTGGGCGCAAAGCAAAGACAAGGAACACCCACGTTGCTCGTCCCGGTGAGACGACCAGGGTGTGTCGCGTGCAGGTCATTCGCAGCCCGTACAAGGTTCTCCACCACAATATCATGAACCTCATACGACCGTCTTCGCCTAGTGCCAAAATCACTAAACACACAACCACCTTCGATCAGAGCTTTCGCCTTGTCATACGCCAGTTCTATTTGACCAGACAACAAGGGAATACGAGCGAAATAAGTATGGGTATGGTTAGCGGCGTTGATAAGGAAACACAAGCACCTTCCACTCACCGGCTTGGCCTTCTAGACTCCAGTCCGTATCGACAACCTGGAAATATATCTCACACAAACACGCCATAAGCGGTACCTCCCAAAGGATCGTCTCCACCCATGGCCCGTTGATATCAATATCAACAGAACCTCGCAGCCCATCGGGCGACACCGGCGTATACGTGATCCGTACTTGCTCTGGTTTGAAGCGGTACTTGGCTAGATACTCCAGATACTCCGAGCTGAAGTACGGACATGTCTCTTTAAGCCAGTCGTACTCTTCTTCGGTCAACCGGATGTCTGAGAAGGCTACGAAATGAAGGGAGAAGGAAGTTAAGCATGAGATGGTGTGATCGTGGACGCCGGCGGTACTTGCGGCAACTGGACTCACCCGAGACGGCAGCGCGGAATCGCTCAACAGACTGTCGCGTGAAGAGTGTATCCTTATTCCTGTTGGTGAACTTGTACGACGCTGTCGAGCCGAACCCAAAGTGGAGTACAGCTTGCTGCATTGAAAGCTATGCAAGCTCATAAGACGTGGGTTGCGGCGAAAGGAAGGAGAGACATAGACGTACCTTGTAAAGGTCAGTGTCAAGCAATGACTGCGGCGCTGTGAGGGTTGGGTACGAGGCAGACATGGTGGTGGTGGAGGAGGAGGCGGTGGTGGTGGTGGTGGTAGTGGAGAGAGAGGGGAAGGCTGAACGGAACTCAGTTATATTGGACCCTGGCGTCTTCTGCTTAGGAGCGCAAAGTTACCTATAGCCCCTGAAAGGAACCCTGTGGATTTTATTTTTCCACCTTCGCTCAACCTTCGCTCAAGCCTACCGCACTGCACCAACAACGCTTCTCATTCGTCCATGGTCCGTTCGTGCCATTTCTTATCAGGAAAGACCTGCAGCTGAATTGAACATATTTCATCTCGTACTCGCAGGGCTCTAGGGTGGAAATACTCAACGAAGGGGGCTTTCGTTCAGATGGCAGGAGGCAGTTCGAATTACGCGAGGTCACGATTGATTTATCGCAGCAAGGAAACGCAGATGGCGCCGCCATCATAACGCATGGGCTAACCCAAGTCATGGTCTCCGTCTTCGGCCCTCGCGAAGCGAAATCCCGATCCCAAACAATGCACGACCGTGCCAACATCAACGTCGAAGTAGCCATCGCCGCGTTTAGCGCTGGCGAACGGAGGAAACGTTCCCGAGGTGACAAGTAAATCCAAGGGCGATAAACCTACCCTTTTCCTTTTTACGCGTTGCAGATGGTCATTAACGAACGCGTTGTGTTGGTATTGTTATTAGACGGATTTTGGAGATGGCTGCTGCTATCAAATCGACGTTCGAGCCGGTGGTACAAACGAGTCTGTACCCAAGATCGCAGATCGATGTGTTTGTGCAGGTGCTGCAGCAAGATGGCGGATTATTGCAGGCATGCATCAATGCAACGACCCTGGCTCTTATCAATGCTGGTATACCGCTGCTGGACTTTGTGTGCGCGGTTTCCGGAGGTGTGCACTCGACATCCCCAATGCTCGATCTAACACTGCTGGAGGAAAACGACCTACCCAACGTTACAGTTGCTGTGATGCCCAAGACGGGCAAAGCTACGTTGGTGACAATGGAGACACGGTTGCATGTGGATCGCTTCGAGGAGATATTCAAGCTGGCATGTTCCGCAGGTACTACATTGCACAAGGAGATGAAGGATGCGGTCCGGGGTAGGACGGTGTCGCTTGTGACGGCGATGGGGAGCACGCAACAGGGAAATGTGGCAGGGGATACATAGTGCAAGTTGTACAACATAGTCATAATCGAGTACATTCGGTTTTTTTCAATCTCTGCTAACCTCGATCCTTCTAAAACATGCCAACCATTTTTCGCCTTTGTTCCGTTGAACTTTTTTGCCTTCTTCCGTACTATTGTATACAGCGTCAAGGATCGGGCCCTTACCTTCTGATCGGAGGGTGTCCTCATCGACCGGTTCGAACAGTGGGAAGGCCTGCAAGTGTGACTTCATCCATTCGTGGAGATCGCGTACGTCGGTTATGGTATACACCACGCCACCAGGTCGGAGAACGTAGGCATATTCGGCGAGCAGAGTGGGTGATATGATACGAGCCTTGTGCTTCCGGGACTTGAAATGGGGATCGGGGAAGAGGAAAAAAATGGCAGAGAGGGACTGCTTGGGGAAATAGTTTGGCAAGAACTTCATGGCGTTAGCGCGGACGATGGAGACGTTCTGATATTGATTTGGTGTCGAAGAATCTGCCGCAGATGCTCGTAATGCGGTGATACGATCTTCAACGTACTGGGAGACTTGGACACGAATCTCCATGCCTAAAGATATGAACGTGGTTGGCATCACTGGCGGCGATGAGACCAAGGTGACGTAGACCGACCAAGCATAAGTTTATCGGGGAAAAGAGGAGCAAGGGCAATCAATAGACCGCCAAAGCCACATCCGATGTCTGCAAATTCCGGGAGCTTTCCGGAACCTGCAAACGCTGGGTAATGTTTGTCCCAGTTGAAGAGATCTGGGGAGGCGGGGTAGTCTAGGGCATGATCAGAGAACGGATTGGCGTGCGCGCGCTGCCGATAATGTCTTTTCTGTGGGGAAGGGGGAGGTCAGTGCGGGGAAAGAGAGCCTATTGGATGGTGGACGAGCCTGGGGCAGGATTCGAGGAACTGCGGGGGCTGGCTCAGCCTCTGTTGCGTTCCGTTTCCGCTTGGACGAGCTTGCAGACGAAGACATTGTCACCTATCAACGAGGCACGTGGATCAAATCTCTTCCCGGGCCCCCTGTACACCCGATGACATAAGCAGCTATCCCGGCGTGCTTCGGGCCAAAACTATTTAGTCCGTCCACTCATCATCCCTCTCTCTCTCTCCATCCACCACCACCACCATCTCCTTCGAAAAAAGGGTCCTTTGCAATGGCTGCTACTGCCCGTTCCGTCCTCAAAGCCGTAAGCTCTGTGTTTTTGCACCGCTCCTTCTCACACTCATTCCGTCCTGCACAGTCTCGATCTTCCTTTGCTAGAAGATTGCCGTCTTCTTCATCAGCAAGGTTCTCGACAAGCACGGTCAACAACTCGGCCCTAAAAGAGCGCCTGGCCCAGCTCATCCCAGCAGAAATAGAAAACGTTGGTCCATTTGCAACTGAAATGACGTCCCGTTCTCACACTTCCATCTCTAGGTCAAGGCTATTCGTGCTGAGCATGGCAAAAAGTCCTTTGGTCCAGTACTTGTTGACCAACTCTATGGGTACGCTTTGACGCGTCTTCCCGGTTCTGTTACTTACAACGTGTCACTCTCAGTGGAATGAGAGGACTCCCGGCCCTGATCTGGGATGGTTCCGTTTTGGACGCAGGCAAGTTTTTTATGCTTCGATTATTACGTCGATCCCGTCTAAGCTAATTGTCTTTTCATCAGAGGAGGGTATTCGTTTTCGCGGCAAGACCATCCCCGAATGCCAAAAACTACTTCCTACCGCCCCAGGTGGCGAAGAACCCCTTCCCGAAGGCCTCTTCTGGCTTCTCTTGACGGGAGAAATCCCCACACAGGAGCAAGTCGCTGAGCTCTCGAAAGACTGGGCTGCCCGCGCTGCTCTTCCCGAATTTGTCGAAGAAATTTTGGACCGATGCCCACCTACCCTCCACCCCATGAGTCAATTCAGTTTGGCTGTCACCGCTGTAAGCATCCCTTAGCTACACTAACACTTAATGTTTGTTCTTACCGTTCTTCAGTTGAACCACGACTCTGCTTTCGCCAAAGCCTACCAAGATGGCATCTCCAAGAAGGAGTACTGGGGACCCGTCTACGAAGACTGCATGGACTTGTATGTCTCAGTTCACGCTTCCTTTGTTTAAATTTTCACCCCTTACAATCCCTTATCTAGGATTGCCAAACTCCCCAATATCGCTGGCCGTATCTACCAAAACGTTTTCGGTCAGGGTAAATTGCCCGCTATAGACCCTGCTAAGGATTACTCGCACAATCTCGCCACTCTCCTTGGCTTCGGTGATAACGCAGGCTTTGTCGAGCTCCTCCGTTTGTACATCACCATCCACAGGTAAGCAAGCGACCTCATCGTACAACGATCAACGACAATTGCCTACGGCTTCGGGTTTAAGCTAATATTATATCCCCTCTTCTAGTGATCACGAGGGCGGCAACGTCTCTGCCCACACGGGCAAATTGGTCGGCTCTGCCCTGTCAGACCCTTTCCTCGCCTTCGCCGCCTCCTTGAACGGTCTCGCCGGCCCCCTCCACGGTCTTGCCAACCAGGAAGTCCTTCTCTGGCTCCGCAAGATGCAAAGCAAGATCGGTGTTGATGCCACTGACGAAGCTGTTAAGGAGTACGTCTGGTCCACCCTCAAAGGCGGACAGGTCGTTCCTGGATATGGTCATGCTGTACTCCGTAAGACCGATCCTCGGTACACTGCCCAACGCGAATTCGCCCTTAAGCACATGCCCGACGATCCTATGTTCAAGCTGGTTGGTCAGATTTACAACATTGTGCCTGATATTCTTTTGGAGGTACGTCACTTCCCCCTCTACAATTTCATCAATTATCCCCGCCGGCTGAGACTTTTCTCTTTTCTTTCTTTCTTTGTATAGGCTGGTAAAGCCAAGAACCCATGGCCCAACGTTGATGCCCACTCTGGTGTTCTCTTGACCCACTACGGATTGGACCAGATGCAGTACTACACCGTTCTCTTCGGTGTATCTCGTGCATTCGGTGTCGCCGCGCAGTTGATCTGGGATCGCGCTCTTGGTGCTCCTCTCGAGCGTCCGAAGTCGTACTCCAGCGCTGCTATTGCCCAGATGTTCAAGGGCAAGCAGTAAGCGTCTTGTGTCGTCGTAGTGATGTGTTCATCAGATCATTCAATCTTTCGGTTATATCCTTATCCTCTCAGTCTTCAGTGATGCACCCACCCTATGTCGCACATGCCATAATGGATATGCTTTTTTCGCTTTCATTTTCTCTCAGCCTGGTCCTGCGTATATGGATTGTGCGTATGAAAGGAGAACATGTTTTTTTTGAGACGCCTAACCAAAACCTAACGTAAGATGTTCGTGAAATTCGATACATGGGTCGTTCAGATCAAAAGAAAAAGTGTATGAACAAAGAGGATAGAGATGGATGCCTGTGAAGGGGATCGTAGAATGTGTAACGTTAACAGTTGTGTGTGTGTGTGTCAATGGTTGGTTGGGGACGCGAATGTCCAGTCTAGGGTATCAGTACCGACGAAAAATGAGTGCGAATGTTGGATTGGGGGGTATTGGAGAACCGAAAAAGGGAGGATTATGAGAACAACATAGGATAGAGCGATGGATCGAAGGTAAATGGTAGCACACACAAAAGGGAGGGAGAAGACAATGTGAATGTCCTGGAATGCAATGCTACATGATGATACATGGCTTGTTTGGCTTCTTTTTCTTGGCTTCTGGGGGATAGCGTTCTCTCATCTGTCGTACAATGTCCTATGAATGATAGTGGTTCAGTATTAATGTTTGAGAGTGAGTGATAGGAGAAGGAAGAAGGAAGAAACGAGAACAAGAACAAGAAACCAAGAAATGATGGAGCCGATGATGAAGATGATGATCATGATGTTGATGATCACACATACCTCAAAGACGTCAGTGACATGCCAATTCCGTTTGGCGGATGTTTCGTAAAAGGGGAGATTCCATCTGCTCGCCAGCGTTTGTATCGTCGCTCGCTGGACTTCGCGTTCATTGACGAGGTCGAGCTTCGTACCGACAACGACTATCGGCACATTCTATACCAAAACCAATACGTGGGAAGGGAAAAGGGGGAAATTAGCATTAATTCTCCATATGCCGCCATGCGAAGACAAAAGGAAAGGTGGCTCACCGTTACACCGCCTTTAATTCGGTATATTTGCTGCCGGATGCTATCTACTTCCTTCAAGCTGGCTTCCTGTGTGAGGCTTTGCGGAAGAGAGCGAATGAGAAACTAAGCTATAGATGGTGAAGTGAAGGGGGAATAACAAAGATTACCTGAACACGAGGATGAAACCACGTCCTGCCTATAAGCGCGGAGTCAATGACTCGGTCAGAGTCGGCAGTTTAGGAGGGGAACCCTGACCTTGATGTACACCTCGTTTAGGGAGGTGAACTGTTCCATTCCAGCTGTGTCTAGGACCTCGAGCTGGAGGAAAGGGATGATGTGGACCGTTTGATGATGGGCGGAGGCAAATTTGGGCAATTGTCAATGGTCAGGGTTGGATATGGAGTGGGGCGACGCGGTGAACATACCGAGCTGGTTTCCCCGTCGACAGTAAGCGTCCGTCTGTATTCCTCTGCAGGCAAGTTTCATCGCGGTGAGCGAGTGACACGAGGGGGGCGAAGACCAGAGCCAACCTTCTATGGTAGGATCGTAATGGTCCAGAAACAAGTCCTTGACGAAACGAACTGGCAAGAGGGTATGGTGGTCAACCGAAGGCTTCAATGATCCAACCACAGTGCATACCTGTGAGGGCTGATTTCCCAACACCACCAGCTGTGAGGTATGAGGAGATATGTCAGGGCAACTGGCTGAGAGGGGAAGAGCGACCACGAACCGCCGAGGACGACGACGTTGAATTGGCGCATTCAAGAGACTTGCCGAGCGAGACGTTGCGTAAAGGGGTGTCGTCGTCGTTGAAGACGTTGAGAAGAGGGGGAAGCAGGCGGTGGTGGTGGTACCAGTGAGAGGGAGTTCTAGGGGTCAACCAAGCGCTGAAACGACCAGGTCGTCCTCCGATCATAAACCCAATATAAACCAACCAATTTATTATTCGCTCTCCCTCATGGCAGTCACGCAAAGGCCCAGAGTTTTCCTGGATTTTGCAATTGGAAGTGACCCACTTGGACGGCATGTTTTCTATTTTCCCTAAAATCCAATTCTGACGCATTTCCTGCAGGGTGATATTCGAGTTGTTCAATGATACTGCCCCCAAGACCGCAGAAAAGTATTATTTCGTCTCCGGTGACCCCGTTTTGCTGCGCAACTCACGCGATTCTACAGTTTCCGTGCCCTGTGCACCGGGGAAAAGGGCATGTCAGCCTTGGGACATACGTTGTTCTATAAGAATTCCATTGTTCACCGTTCAATTCAGGATTTTATGATCCAAGGAGGAGGTACGCTTCATTTCAGATACGTTGCCCCCCATTTCCGGCTAACCCACCCGTTAGACTTTACCAAACACAATGGAACAGGCGGTGAATCCATCTACGGGGGAATGTTTGACGACGAACACCTCGATCGTCCTGTGGATGCTGAAGGTCTCCTTTGCATGGCCAATCGGGGTCCGAATACGAACGGATCCCAGTTCTTCGTCACGCTGCGTCCGTGTCCACATTTATCTGGTACGGTCTTTTCTTTCCGTGTTCACTAAATGTTGATCTATTTTGGCTATATCAAGGAAAACACGTCGTTTTTGGTCGCGTCTTGCGTGGCTTTGAAGAGGTCATCAAGAAAATTGAACAAGTACCAACGGACGCAAAGAACCGCCCCACCACTCCGGTCACAATCGTCAACTGTGGCGAGCTGGAATTGCGTCGAAAGCCTGACAATGCTTCGCAGAAGCCCAATGCCGCCCCTTTGGCATCAGAAAGCAAGGAAAAGAAGGAGAAAGTGAAGGAAAGAAGGCGAAAATCGCGTTCACGTAGCCCAGATTCCGATGACTCTCGCTCGCGTCGCAAGAAGCACAAGCCCAAGAAGCACAGGGAAGACACACCTCCCCGTAGCCCCTCTGTTCCGCGGCAAGAAACCGAAGAAGAGTACGATGCTCGTCTGGAGAGAGAAGAGCAGGAGCGACTCGCAGTCGCAAGGAAAAGAGAGCTCGAACGTTTGAAAAACACAGAGGTAGTATTCAAGGATGGTGTCAGATTCAAAGGTCAGCAGGCATTATAACGAACTGTACTACGTAACTAACTAATCAACGTTATACAGGCCGAGGACGCATGAAGTTCATTGATCCAGAAATATCACATCGATAGTAAAGCATTGGCTTAGATCATAACCTCTCCTAGTTTATCTTGCACTGACTGGACTTCGTCAAGCTTTTCTTCGTCATCGCCCGATTTATTGTCACGTTTCGCTATAGCAGAGAATGCAACAGTGGTTTTTACATTGGAGGAGGTGCTTGTAGGAGAATTTGAAGCGAGACGTGGTGATGCCGGAGGGTTGCTGGAGCGAGATGGCCGCTCTGATGCTTGACGCGAACTTGTGCGTGACATGCTGAAGCGTTCCTTAGTGGCTTCACGGTCGCGTTCCAGACGATCTTCGACGACCTTTTCCCGGTTAGAGACGTCAACAGGCCTAGTCACGGGTGAGATATTGTGTGCACCAAAAGAGGGTAGATAACATACTTCGCTGCACCAAATGGATTAGAACGGACCGTCGGATCCCTGTCTCCCTTGGGCGAGGCTAGGGGAGTACCAGTGACTGAGCTACCACCAGAGCGAGGGAGAAGCTCAAGCTTCCGCCTGCCCATTTGTGGGGTAGCGGGAGTCGAGTTGGTGGCTGGGGTCGGTGGGTGTTAAGATCAATCGTAAGGCAAACGAAATTGTAGATATGATACTCACGTGAAGCACTATTGCGGCTGGGTCTCGGTCGTCTCCAGTCACCTTCATCCGCAACGGTCTCCCGGGCAGGCGGAGGCCCCATGTCCCCTCTTCCACGGGTACTACCGAATCGGCTCGAAGAGCCATCCTCTGACGGGGCTGAGGGCTTGAACTTGGAACCAATTGACCACGATTCATCCTGATCGGCTGCACCTGATGAGGCAAACGCCGGGCCACGACGCCGTGGAGGGGGAAGAGGTTCAGGCTCCGCAGGACGAGGACGACTCGAACGCCAATCGTTGGCAGCATCGGAGAGACTGGGAGGAGGGGGTGCCCGCTCACCACGATCCGGGCCATCAAAGCGTCGACGATGAGGCTCGCGCTCTGGGGCATCCGGAAGCGGACCGTCTCTTCTCCATTCACGGTCAAACTTCCCATCATCTTCCCGGCCAAAGCCACCGGGACGCTCCTTGGCTACATTGCAATCAGTGTCTCGGACATCGCTGGGGAACAAGGACACATACGTGGCTCCGCAACGCTCACTCTTACGTTTCTACCTGAAACAGACTGGGAAAATTGAGATAAGAGCACATTAATCCAGTCAGAGAAGGTACCTACGGATCCGGACTTGGACAGAGCATCCTTCAACCCATCGAGATCAGCGAACTCGACGTAGCCAAATCCTTTAGGTTTATCTTCCCTGTCTTTAATTATTTTGACAGATTTTGTCTGAGGACGTGCATGTGAATAAAAGCCTGATCTTGCAAGAGGATATAGATATACCTGAGAACCAAAAAAGTCTTCTAGTTCACCTTCGGTGATATCGAAAGGGAGGTTGCCAATGAAGGCGGTAAAGGGAGGTTCAGTCGGCAGGGGCATTTCCTCATACTGCCGCTCTTGACGAGGACCACGGTCGGCTGCAAAGACGATAAGTTACGTCGCGATCATAGCGACTGAAACGTACGCCTGGAGGCGAGGAAATCATCTCCTCGTCTACCGTAGCGGTCGTTGGACCGGGAACCATCATCGTCCGCACGAACGGCAGCTAATGATCACTGGTAGATAAAAACCGGATTGTGTGCCTATTAAGGGGCTTACGGGCATTTGGAAGGGAGTCCATCTCGTCCGCCCATGATCCTAATGCTTTGTGCAATAGGTGGATTGAGCTCTATTGATATGAGACGAGCACAGGCAATACACATACAATCATCAACCAAGAATTCCCCCAGGGATAAAACTTGTTTTTTGTTCTTCTTCGGAGCTGCGATGATGATAAGCTTGATATACACCACCTTGTTTGCCTATACGCACGCATCGTAGCAGCAAAATGCGAGTCTGAAAGACGAATGTGACTTGGCTAATTTTTTGGATTAAGCAGTAGATGCAGTGGACGACCGCGTGTTTGTGTCTGTTTATGCTTACAACGAGTTTGACAAATTTTCATACCCCGCAGTCCAAACGTCTCTCTTGCTTTTTCCCTCATCTCATCCCCTCCTCCTCTTTTTTCCTTACTTTCGATAACATGGTCGGTTCTTTGTTCTCATTCCGAGAGACATATCTCATAGGATTTCTTTAGAGCTACGGTGGTTACGGTGGTTACGGTGGTGGTGGTGGTGGAGGATATGGCGGCGGCTATGGAGGAGGAGGAGGAGGAGGCTGGGATGATAGAAGCAGCAACTTGGGTGGCGGCTTGAAGAATATCAACTGGTCTTCAACGAAACTTGAAAAGTTCGAGAAGAACTTCTACATCGAAAATGACGCCGTCTCGAGGCGCAGCGACCGGGAAATCGAAGAGTTCCGACGCATCAAAGAAATCAAGGTTAGTACCACTCATCTGCATTCAGGCAGAGTCCGTTTGTACTCACTAGGGTCCATCTTCGCAGGTACAAGGTCGAGGTGTTCCCCGGCCAGTCACATCCTTTGAAGAACTTGGATTCCCCGAATACCTCATGTCCACCATCCGTGCTCAGGGTTTCGCGGCGCCGACACCCATTCAATGTCAAGCCTGGCCGATGGCTCTGAGTGGTCGTGATGTCGTTGCCATCGCTCAGACTGGTAGTGGCAAGACCATCTCTTTCGCACTTCCTGCCATGCTCCACATCAACGCCCAGCCACTGCTCGCCCCGGGGGATGGTCCGATTGCGCTCATCTTAGCTCCCACTCGTGAACTTGCTGTTCAGATTCAGCAAGAATGCTCCAAGTTTGGGTAAGTCTCCCATCAATCAGTTTCCTTCTTCCTCTCACATCGCTTTGTTAGTCAAAACTCTCGCATACGCAACACAGCCATCTACGGTGGTGCGCCGAAAGGCCCACAGATACGTGATCTGCAACGTGGTGTTGAGATCGTTATCGCCACTCCCGGTCGTTTGATTGACATGCTTGAAACACAAAAGACCAACCTCCGTCGTGTTACTTACCTTGTCATGGATGAGGCTGATCGCATGCTTGATATGGGTTTCGAGCCTCAAATTCGCAAGATCGTCTCTCAAATTCGTCCTGATCGTCAGACACTCATGTTTAGTGCTACCTGGCCGAAGGATGTTCAAAAGCTTGCTAGTGTAAGCATCACCTCGTACTGACTTGTTTTCTTCGCTTACTCATCGACGAACAGGATTTCCTTGGAGACATGATTCAGGTTAACATTGGCTCCATGGAGCTGACTGCCAACCACAATATCAAGCAGATTGTCGAAGTTTGCAGCGATTTCGAGAAGCGGGCTAAATTGATCAAGCACCTTGACCAAATTAGCTCCGAAAATGCCAAAGTCCTCATCTTCGTTGGCACCAAGCGTGTCGCCGATGATATCACCAAGTACCTGCGTCAAGATGGCTGGCCTGCGCTTGCCATTCATGGAGACAAGGAACAGTAAGTCTTACTCCTCGTGTGTCCTTCGTACGCCTCACTCATTCCCGTTTAGACGTGAACGTGACTGGGTCCTCGGCGAGTTCAAGGCCGGTCGCTCGCCAATTCTGATTGCCACGGATGTTGCATCCCGTGGGCTTGGTACGTATTTCCTTCTAACCACAAGCGCTTGTTTGCAGCGAAGTACAAGGGTATACCTTCTCCTTTTACTTCCTGATAACAGATTGCTAGAACCGCTAGCATGGATTGCCAGTGTGGGGTAGGTTGTGACGACCCACCCTACTTCCCCATTGATGTAGCAGAACGCATGGTACGCAGATGCGAGCAAGACAGGGATGCCAATTGAGAGAGGTGATACTCGACGACAGGTTAACGGACTTGCTTGATTCTGACACAGGATTCGCAATGCTTTGTCCCTCCTCTCTCACTCTCCTCCGGATATTGGTCCTCTTTCCCTGTCTAAGTCTCAGTGCTATGCTTCAAGGCTTCTGATCTACTCCCGGGTGAATGCGTCCTCAGCCTTCCCTTGTGGTATTGGCATTGTTATCAATTCAAGCGCTTGTGTCTCACTGAGAGGTGATGGTTGTTGATTTGCTTCTTTTTTATGTTCGGTCTTTCCCCCCGGTTTTGTTTCAACTTTTGCTTGATTTATCGGGCATTTTTCATCCTATCTTCCTACATCAGATGTCAAGGATGTAGGCTATGTCATCGTGAGTCTCTCGTGTTCATCCCTCTTCTCCTTGCTCACGCTCCTCCTAGAACTATGATTTCCCCAACAACTGCGAAGACTACATCCATCGTATCGGTCGTACTGGAGTAAGCCGTTTCTCACCGCAATTCCGCAGATACTGACGTATTAACTAGCGTGCTGGAATGACTGGTACCTCGTATACTTACTTTACCACTGACAATGCCAAATCTGCGCGCGAACTGGTCAGTATCCTGCGCGAAGCCAAGGCCGTTATCCCTCCGCAACTTGAAGAGATGACGATGTACGGCGGAGGTGGAGGACGAGGTTAGTGATCTTTCTCTACCCTTCCACCTGAAGGAATGCTAATTTTCTTTCATCAAGGCCGTTACGGTGGTGGAGGCGGTCGTGGCCGTGGCGGAGGAGGTGGTGGTCGCTATGGTGGAGGTGGTGGCGGCGGTTATGGCGGCGGCGACTCTGGCTATGGCGGTCGCAGCGAACGCTGGTGATGCTTCTTCGTTCAGCGCACCTCCAGACTCTTTCCCACTGTATAGAGACATGATTAGACTTGCTCCCTGTATTTATCTATGTTGGCGTCAGCCTTATGTCGCTTTATAATGTCTTTAGAGGAGGCTCCTCTAGGCGCCTAATGATTGTGATTGTTTGGCTTGAGCGTCAACTTGCACCAAAAGAGCTTGGTTGTTTTCCGTCACTGCCGTGCCCGTTGTCAAAGCCTTCTTGTTCGCTGTCTCCCCCGTTCATCTCCTTTGTCGTTGACCCTCGGGCATCGCTCCAGCGCAACCCAAGCTCTCCCGACACTTCACTCGTTTTCCCGTCACTGCGTCGTCCAAAATCATATTAGGCAACTGCTGCTATAAAGTAAATCACCAACTCAGCCAGGCCTTTCCCATATAATATATAAATCCCATTCTTACTTCGACCTTTCATGCCCCGACCCTCTGCTCGCTCTCTTCTCAACCCTCCGTCGCCTCCACCGCAGACCATTCCCGACGACCTCCTTACTCTGCGGCGACAATGGAAATGGGCAGCATTCTGCCAGTTTTTTGTTACTTTTGGTCCAGTCTTCGCCGCGGAAGACGTCACCATCACTGTAAGTCGCGTCGCTTTCGACGTGTGTCGCGACTCAACTTTTGGCTTTTCTCCACATAGGACATCGAGAATGATCTTGTACATTCAACCAGTGTTGTAATCCCCCGTTTAATGCAGAGAATGTTGTATTGTCTTACCTATGACCGTAAAATATCGTGAGTCGGCCTTCGTATCGAGTTGTCGGCTTCCAACCTTCTTCGTTGCAGATCGGATAACTGGCAGGCTGCTCTAATCAAGCAATACTTTAAACGGGCCCCCGATGCAAACCCCCTCGGAGGCGAACCACGGGGGAGATACTCGAAGTCCATAGAACCTAGCACTGTGCCCTCTTCACCCAAGATCGAGGAGTCAGATGGTCCGGAGCAGTCTTTACCTAGGGGTGACGACGCACCCGAAGACAACGAACCGACTACATCCAACTCCTCTGACGAACCTTCGCTGGCTATCCCAGAGTCTGTGGATGAGCCTGAAGTCCTTGCCAAAGATTGGTTCAAACTATCATTACTAGAGAAACTAGACTCGATGCATCTTCTCACCGAGTGGCAATTCCAAAATCCGACACGTTTGAAGCAGGTTATGAAGAGTGAGGATGAGAACGCTAGTTGGGTGCGTACGCTTTTGTTTACCCGCTATACCCCTCATCTAATGCCTTTCTAGCGAATTGAACCCATCGGGTTTGACTCTAAGAAGAATGCTTATTGGCTCATTGGAGGTGCCCCCATTTCTCTCTTTCGCATAGATTCATTGCTCATAGGCGTCTCAGAGGACAGGCTTTGGATCCAACGTAACCCACCGCGCCCTAATTTGAAGCGCAAACGAATTGCGAAACCCCCTGCGAAGCCTGCCCCCACCAAGCGCTCCCGTGTTGAAGCCTCCGCTAGAAACAAACGTTCCTCTATCGTCATTCCAGCCAAAGACACACCTTCTGGACGGGGCCCAGGTCGTGCCGCGAAATTGCAGGCAAAACAAAAACTGGATGCTCAAGCAAAGGAGCTGGCTGAACTCAATCGGCAGGCAGCTCTTGCAACTCCGAGCAAATCCACCCGCAGGACCAGGAGTAACGCTCCGAATACTAGCCCTTCTCCGTCGAAACTACCTGGTCGTTCAGCTTCGAATGCTCGTCCGCTTGGCACTCGCCTGAGCCTTCGTCTTCGAGGTTCGTTGAATGATGAATGGCAATCTGTTCCCGACGAGTGGCTTGCGGAGCCTAAGTCGGAACAGTCCAAGCCATCGTTGAAGACCGGATTGGAAAGTGACGACGAGACTGTTAGTGATCTTACAGAGCTCAGTGAAGATGTCACCCCACCGAAAGGAAACTCAGAGGAGCCTGCCGCTGAACGTATATCGCCTCCGCAAGACGAACATCCAGAACCCCCCGCTGAGAAAGCCCAGTCCGAACAACCTGATCAAAATGGGTCTGAACACCCTGCCGACTTTGTAGAGTGGGAAACGGTCAGTCGGTTCTGAAGGGACAAAGGTTCGCACCCTCACATTGATATTTCCTAGATCGCTGTCACACTTGAAGAATGGCAGTCCGTCGCGGAACCGTTCGCCAAGGCTACTCACTACTCCGAGAAAGCACTCTTCAAGGTCCTCACCGCCGTAGCTGCTATCATTGTAGAGCAACTTGAAGCAAGTTTTTTGCATCCCGCGTGTCGTTTCGTACTAACCTGAAGCAAACAGGAAATCGATCGAAAGCGACGTAAAGAAGAAGCTATCACTCATCGTAAACGGTCCTCTCGTTTGGCTCTTAGAGAAATCGAGAAGGAAGAGGCTCGACTGGCCGCTAAGAAACGCGCGGACGAGGAAGAGAAACACAGCCGAGCCCGCCGCGCTGAAGCGAGGCAGCAGAAAGAGGAATCCGAGCGTCAACGAAGAGAAAATGCCAGGGAACAAAGGCGGATGGAACGTGAAGCGAAAGAAGCAGCGCAAGAACCGTAAGTCGTTCATTTCTTTTGTATATCCGTGGCTCTGTTTGATACTGTCCTCGACATAGAACCTCTACCCAACCACCGAGCGCTGTTGGAACTCGCTCCAGCTCCAAAGTCAATGGTACTGCCAGTGGCTCTCGCACTCCGAATTCAGACTGGGAACTCGATTGCGAAGTTTGTCACCGCCATGGCCTCAACCTAGTGAGTAGTCTATCAAAGCCTGGACATGATATCGTTTCCTTACTCTGCGTAGGATGATGGCAAGCCCATGATGTCGTGTGGTTCATGTTCCAAGTGGCAACACATCAGTTGCCATGACCGTGCTGACCATGCTGCTGGACGACCAAAACGGAACTGGGATGATGTCGAGTTCTTGTGTTCAAAGTGCAAGGCCGCAAATGGACAACTTCGAGGTCGCCCGAATGCTACTCATCCGATAACAAACGGTCACGCTACATCTATCCAACTCACCGCTCCGTATCATGATCCGTCGAAGACTGCTGGCGGCGTTGCCCTACAGAATCACCCTTCTGGATCTTACGCTCCAGTCCCTACCTACCTTCCTCCACACCAACATCCAATCACGTTCTCTCATTATCAACCACAACAGCGCGTCTTCCTTACTTCTCAAGTGCATCAACCATATGGCGCCGCGGTAAACTATCAACCGTATGGCTCGAGGCCCCAGGGAGTTCCTCAGCCGCTTCCCGTGAGTACGATGTTATCCGCCATGTTTCGGAAACCTGACCCCTTTTGATAGCATCCACCACAGGGCTGGCACGCATCCCCCCAAGCTCAGGCTTATTACAATCCTAGCTCCGAGCGGTTGAGCGCAGCTCCCCCACGGCAACCCCAACAAGGAGAACCCATGTTACCCAACAATGCATGGTATCCTCCTCAAATGCCCACTCATCTTCCCGCCGCGACACATCCACAGCACCAACTCCCTCCACAAACCCAAGTCTACCCACCATAGCTTGGACTTTCTCATGGGGTACCTCTTGCTTTTTGTAACTTATTGCCCTTTCACGAGTAGACCATCTTGAATGTTTATGTTCTTGAGAACCATCCGGATACATATTAATCCACGTTCCTCTCGTACTTTCCTTACTATACATATTGGACACCTTGTCTTCATCGGATGGTCTCGTACATCTTGAAATTGATATTTGTAAATGCGAACGGATCACCCTCTGCGGCATGTTCTCTGTGAAGTGTTAGTTCCCAATTTCAAAAGCCACGGTGAAAGTTTCCTCACTCGATAGGTCCGAGAACACGCAACCCACGGACATGGGTATCTTTGCCACTCATGTGGTTAGCGGCGATGATGACTTGAAGTACATATGCATGGACGGACTTCCTAAGAGACCAGTCTCCCCGATGAGTAACACATTCTTTCAGTTGTAGGAGGGGGAAACATACGAGCCAGCCTCGCCATCTTCGTTAGGTTCGGAAGAAACATCGAAGGTGATCCAGCCTTCGGGCTTGTCTAGTGTGACGACACGAACATCTTGAAGATCGCTTGGACCTGTCCCAGCTCGGATTGCCAGCGTAGATGGAGTATAAGAATCATCCTGAGGGAAACTCAGGTATATACTAATTTTCTAGCACAAGAAGATGTGAGCCATATACGAAGGCATGAATGAGAATCGAACTGCCTTTCACCTGGATCGCGACTTTCTGAGGAAATTCGATGGTTATGAAATGAGGTTGCGGGCCATCTGAGCTTGATTCAGTGTCATCTCATGCCCTCCTTGGTGAGTTGATCGCGACGCGACGCGAGACTCACTGCCAAAAGGTGTCTGGGTCGCAATCTCGAAGACATTCCGCTCCAAACCCGAATTTGTAAGACGAGACAGACCACTTTCCTCGCGAAGATATGTCGGGCCAAGGGAGAACGGGAGGTTCTTTGTCTACTGAGATGAGGAACTGTGGATGAGATGCAGCGGGAGTGGCGGTCTCCATCACGTCACGACGCGAGTGCAGGAACGCGCTCCGAGTGGTTCTTGACTCCCGCCGTCATGTCTTTGCCCCTTGAGGATTATCGCAAGTATGGGAGACAAATGATTTTGGATGGCTTCGGTCTCTCAGGTGCAGTTTTTTCCTCACGACCATCATGCTACCTCTCTGACCTGATTTAAAAGGACAAATCAAGCTAAAAGATGCCTCGGTTCTCGTCGTTGGCGCAGGCGGTCTGGGATGCCCTGCTCTTCAGTATCTTGCTGCATCGGGAATCGGTTAGTGTTTATCTACATCTCCATCTGCACCAGATTTCTCAAATTATGGTTACCATTCCACACAGGTCGCATAGGCATCGTAGACCATGACATAGTCGAGCTATCCAATCTTAATCGCCAGATCCTACACACTGAGGCAACAATCGGTATGCCCAAGGCCATCTCAGCTGCGAGGGCGATTGCTTCGTCAGAGTCCCATGGACTTCTCCGCTATGACCCTCCGATTAAAATTTGATCAGGTTAAATCCGCGACTACGAATTGACACGGTGGTGGAAGCACTCAGTCCGTCCAATGCGACAGAACTCATGTCGCCGTACGATGTCATTCTCGATTGCACAGATAATGCGCCAACAAGATATCTACTGTCCGACGTTGCCGTCGCACTAAAGAAGCCGTTGGTTAGCGGTGCTGCTCAGCGGTTTGAAGGTCAACTCTGCGTATACAACCTCGGACCAGAAGGACCATGTTACCGATGTATATTCCCTGTACCACCTGCGAAAGAGACGGTAGGAACTTGTGAAGAAACGGGAATTCTGGGCGTGGTCACAGGCATCATAGGCAACCTACAAGCACTGGAAACCATAAAAATTCTCGTTGGATTGAAAGGTACACATCTCCTGAAATACGAAAGAACAAAACTGACTTTTTCTCGAGAAGATTATACCCCAACGTTGCTATTGTTCGGCGCCTTGGACACGCCCTCTTTCCGGAGCATAAAGATGCGCAAGAGAAAGCCAGACTGCCCTGCTTGTGGATCGGGTGCGACGCCCAAAGGTATGATTGACAACACCGACTACGTACAATTTTGTGGCGGCCCCGCCTCGGATTGGGTCACATTGGGCCAAAGGCAAGGGACCTCGGAGACGCGAATCACGGCCAAGGTATTCAACAACGTTAATTGCGCGTCCCTTACTCTTACACAACTCACAGGAGTTCAAAGCCGCAATCGACGAGGGCGATTCCAGATATACGATTCTTGACGTCAGACCGAAGACAGAGTTTGAAATATGCCACCTCCCAAACTCGCAAAGTAAGTCTGAGAGGTCCAATTATGTTCATTCTTTTCCAACGGTGCAACTTGACAGATATACCTCTGCGTGAATTTATGCATAACCCAGGAGCATCCGTCTCGGCTGACTCGACCAGGGTCTTTATTATCTGCAGATTGGGTAACGACTCTCAAATCGCAACTGATGCATTGCGCACTGTTCTTGGGGAGAGGCCTGTCAAAGACGTCATTGGGGGACTGCGTTCATGGACTCAAGACGTTGATAAAGAATTTCCAATTTATTAGATATATATATCGGTCGACCAAATCCACATCATTATATGTCGTCGGGTTACTTTTCTACGAAAAGATGTCGGTTAGTTGGAAGCTCTGTTGATGCTTGGCGACACTTACTCAAGCCGATCTTCAACCACTTAGGTATCTTCTTCTCCGTCGACTGAATTGATTGAGCCACCCGATTGCTGGACGAAGACGACTGGGTGGCTGGTGTAGTGTCATCGACCTCCGGAGGCGCCGGAAGATCAACAGCTTGTGCCAGAACCTCAGGCATTAGTGGTGCAGGTACGTGTACACCTAGGTTATATTTAGTGTCTATCATCTATCATCTTGAGGGTTTGGCTCGGGCGTACCATTGAGTGCCTCATCCTCAAAACGTAAAAGCAAGATGGACGAAGGAGCAAGCTGAAGATCTGCCAGGGACAAGTTCTTCACTTTGGGATCCGAGACCTTCAGATCACGCTTGGGTGGTGTTTGGTCTGTTGGTGATGGTTGAGAAGGTTGAAGGAAAGAACTGATGAGTCATGGGACTTACAGAGTATAAACTTGATTGGCTTGACATCGTCGCGCAGCAGCGGTCGAACAAAGGCGTAGACAGATCGTATCTTGTCTGTCGAAGGGAATACCTTCTCTAGCTGAGTCCTATCTGGGAATCTGACGCGAATTGTCGTCTATTCGAGAGTGTGTCAGGCTGTGCGTCTATAAAGGACGCGTAAAGACTCACAAATGGCCACCGTGCCTTCTTTGCCTGCTCCTCTGCATCTCTCGTTGCTCGTGTTTGAAGGGGAGCATCAACGAGCGCCTTCGTCCTCGCTGATAGCGTAGCTTGTGCTGCCTTGAGGTCAGCAGCCGTGGGTGTGAAGTAGGAATCAGGCAGAGCTTTCGAGGTAGCGATGAACGGATATTCCAGCGTAGTCGCGATGGGCGCATACCGTTCAGAGCCCTGGTAGAATCGCCTATCGGAGGTTTGTACACTTTGAAATCACCAAGGGCATCGTTTGAGACGGCGACGGACTCCATCAGTGTACGAAAGAGTTGTGGGTTGAGTTTGAGCTTGTGACTCTAAACGAGATGAATCAATATGGTCAGGGGCTTCGACTCGGCTTTATACCTTGTACTTTAACCGCCATGGTCTCACCGCCTCTGCCTCCCGATGTGCTGGATTCAGTCCCGCAGCATGTCCGTATCCTACTCGAGAGGCTCCAGGATTATGTGCCTGAGCCATGGCCGTATGTTGCTCCATCTGTTGAATAAAGTGTATTATGATCTCCGCTCAACAACGTTGGTCTATGTAGGTCAGATTACGCTGCTTGCAAGCATGCATCCGTCTTAGTTCTGCTTTATCAAATTGACGGTATCTTACGCGTACTATTGACGACCAGATCCAGGGAACTTCGCACTCATGCAGGCCAAACAGCCCTTCCGGGCGGCAAAGTCGATGAAACCGATACCGACTTTGTTCATACCGCAGCGAGTTCATCCACGTCTTTCTCCATGTCCGGATACGTCTTTCTAACACATCTCTGTCACCTAGCTTCGTGAAGCACACGAAGAAGTCGGGCTGCCTCTCGATTCACCCCAGATTCACGTCCTCTGCTCTCTGGAACCGTTCATTTCTCTTCATAAATTAGTGGTAACACCTGTTGTCGCCTTCCTTTCCGACCCGTCCCTCCTGGACAAACTCAAGCCATCCGAACAAGAAGTCGCACATATCTTCACGCATCCCCTCGAAGCCCTTCTCGATCCATCGCTAGCCCATACCGAGCCGTTAGTGGAGAAAGGACATGAACACTGGCCGTATGAGACAGAGTTTCATGTTGGTAATACTCTTGCGCAACCATACTTACCAAACTGAGACTTTTTACCTTTCTAGAACACTACAGACTCGCCGGTGCCCATGTTTAGTGGCCATCACTACCGAATGCACCGTTTCAGGACCTCGGCATCTCCAATCAAAGGCCTTACTTCGGACATCCTTGTCAGTTCTTCGCTTCGCTTGTCCTTTATCTTCGTTAAACATGCTTAATTGCAGATCAAAGTTGCGGAGATTGGCTTCGCGAAACCGACCACATATGAGCGTTATGCCAAGGACCAGATTCACGGCTATAATGCTATAGCTACTGTCCTCACATCTCAAGAACAGAATCAATTATTATCATAGGTTAGGCTAATAGATGGGATCAATCAATAAAGTTATTTAGCGAAGAAACAGAATCCGTCTCTCCGTGCTTTCACATAGAGGGTTTATGTTCATTTCATCTCAGAGTGAGCCGGTGGCGGCTTACCCTCTCGCGCTGAACATTGACAGTGGCGGTTACTCATGATCGTTTTTCAGACCAATGCACACCACATCACATTCAAGTGCGTATGACAGCAATTGTAGATACCATAGGCCCCCTTGTCGTTGGACAGAGCATCCTTGACCGGTACCTCACTGTGTACTCAGAGTTAGACGGAGGCTTTTGATAAGGAAGAGGCTCAGTAACCCACCGGGGGATAGCTTGTACCATCGAATATCCAGAGTAGATTGACTTTGAACCTAAGGACAGTCATGGGATGAAGGAACAACATCTACTTACATCACCGAATCCTTTATTCTACGAAGCGGGGAAGGCGTGCCCAAGACTAAAGCCTGCCTGGCGCACAGGTACCGGGGAGATCAAACGTAAATGTGACATGAGGAGTCTGCTCAAGCTTGCTGGAGTGAAAATTGTTGGTAATAACGACTGCGATGTCATCTGGGATGTGGAGGGGGCCTTGAGCGGCGTTCAAGAGGTCCAACACAACCGCAGCTGCAGCCCGTTTAGCTTTATACCCGGTCTGACACAGAGAAGTCGGCCGGATCGTCCTTATAAGTGAGCTTCGGCGCGAAAGTGCGACGCGCTGCAATTCGGCTTGATGTTGTACAAGGATGAGATAGGTGTTGGTCGGGGATTTGGGGTCACTCGAAGGCAAGGAAATTCATGATGTCAGCTGGGGCAGTGAGGACACCTAAGTAGACGGCTAGAGAAGCGAGCACGGTCTTGAGTTTGAGTTGCATCCTTGGAAGTAACTGTGGCTGTGAAAGGGCTTTAGAGCGCACTTCGCTGAGTGCATCATTGCTCAGAAGCCTGTTTCTATAGGTGCACACACAATGAAGGGATTTGGGACGGGACATAGCAAGTACAGGCTGGCAGCACAGGTCTCAGCTGGAGAAGACGCGATTCCCTTCTTGCCGAGTAGTCTAATATAGCTCCCTTGTAGAATGCTGGGTGTAGGACGAGTCGTTTCTAGCAAGACCGTCAAATGCGGGTCCCTGATTGAAGACATATACATGGACTAAGTCTCGAGTCCTAGGCCCAAGCTAGGCAAGTACTTATGTGCACGTAGGAGCAGGGCAAAGGGACCACCAGCAGACGGTGTAGTACAGCAAAGTCGGTAAGTCTTGAGTTTGAGCTCCAGAAATTTTCATAAAACAGTCCATGTTATTTTATTTAGAGGGAACGAGTAAAATGGGTCCTAGTGCTCAGCCATGAGATTAGCGTTGGGGTCCTTGGGGAGTTGCCAACGGGGAAGTAGTAGAGAACAGAGCGGAGTTTCAACTAATTCACACCAACCGACCAACAAACCACCATCACAATGGTACTGGAGGCGACGACGCCAAGCATCTTCACAGCAACCTCCGCGTTCAGCTTACTTGCCGTGGTCGTCGTTGGGACCGTCGCGTATCTCGCTGCAAATGCTCTCCTTCCGAAGAACGCCCGTTGGCAAGACCGTTACACGTTTATATGGCTGGTATATTTTCTCCAGGGTTTATCGTTGTTCGAACTTAGTTTCTTACTGCACTGCACAGACTTTCGACGCGATGATACATTTCTCCTTTGAAGGTTCATGGTTATATCTCTCGATGTTCGGAAGGCAGGTGAACACCAGTGTGGGACCTTTTGCGGAAATGTGTACGTGTCTTCGCGTACCTTACTTAGCCTATGGAGCTCACGCGACACAAAATAGGGAAAGAATACGCGAAAGCTGACTTCAGATGGGGCTTTGCGGACCCTACCGTTGTGTCTCTTGAACTTCTCACCGTTCTCGGTGCTGGACCGCTCTGTTGTTACATCCTGAAGCAACTGGTATCTGGTGACCCAGCAAGGCATTATTGGATTGTCGTCCTATGTACTGCAGAAATATACGGCGGGTATGACCAACCGTTGGCGCCGCGGGTTGCGACTGATCCCCTCCCTCTAGTTGGATGACTTTCTGCCCGGAATGGCTCACAGGTAGCCCGAATTTGGATACGTCTAACCCGCTATACCTCTGGATATACCTCTTCGTACGTCTTTATATCCCTTTTCAAACCTTATGGGTGCTGACTCGTTATGTCAATAGTTAATGAACACTTTGTACGTTTCCATCTACCTTCATTTGGGTATCTGACAATCCTGACACTCTTATAGGTGGGTTTTCATCCCACTTTGGTTGATGATCGACTCGTACTCCTTCATCGCCGGTATTCTTCGGCAAACTCAGAAGACCATCAACAAAAAGGCTTTGTAATTGGGCATGCCATATCTCAAGCCGACGCCCAGTAGCTACATCTTATCAAATATTTCGAATCTACTTATGTTGGAGATGAATAGGACTGCGAGTCGTGCAGTTTAATAACAAACGTCCACGGTTCTTAATGCTTGACGCTAGAATGCTTTCCTCCGATTCATTCATCGCACCCGCCTAACCCCGCGTTCGCTATGGGTAAATTTATCCTCTGGCTTTGACACTACCCAGACAACATGTCATCTACCCCATCCTAGGCTCATGAACAGTCTGTTAGGCGACGAAGATTCGCCGCAGCTCTCCATACTCCTCGCATCATTGTACGCTGGCGGCCCGCTGTGGTGTGGCTAGTTCTATCCTAGCAAATTCGTGAATACCTAAAATCTCGGCTTGCGTTGTGGAAGTCATACGTGATGTATTTCCTCCGAGTATTCTCTACTTTTGCCGGGCCGCTCCATATTGGGGCCAGACAACCTTTAGTCTTTCCGACAGTTCGCCAATCAAAATGACACTGAACAAAACGTGGAAAGAGGCCGTATGGTAAAGTTGCCAGTACATACCACGGCCCGCTAGAGCATGCGTTGACCAAGTACATCCATTCACGGTATTTTATCGGTTTCTGAAAGCTGTAGAGCTGCGTCTTCTTACTCCCCGCATCGTCGTTCGCTCCTGACAGTTATCCTTCAGTGCATTCAATCCATACCTTCGCCTTGTCGAACAAACTTGTGGCAACAAGGTCAATCGCGGCCCGCTCGGTAGGACGATTGTCCAAGAAATATCCCTCTAACATCTTCGCCAAGTATAAAACGTCCATGTACTCATCTTCAGGACACCATCCAAGTGCAACACCTTGTATACGGTCTGAATTGTTCCTCGCTCTAAAATGCTTTACAAGACTCTCGTCCCCGCTTGCCTCTTTTTCGGCGCCCTTGTCGCTGCTAACCCGTAAGTTCATCCGTCCACCTTAACTTTCTTGCGCCTTGTTCTGAGATTAAACCCATTGCAGGCTCGAAAAGCGTACTGCCACCAATGTCTTCCCAACCCCTCCGACCACCAGCCATCTCAGTGCTCCCATGAGGATTGCAGCTGGTCAGAGTTTCACCCCTCCACAGGCCTACACCCGCTACGACCGTGGCTCCGGCGCTTGCAACGGACAGAACGAAGGTGGGGATGCTGATGCCGTCTTCCTCCTCGAGGAAGGTGCTACCCTCAGCCGCGTCGTCATTGGAAAAGACCAAGCGGAGGGTATCCACTGTCTTGGTAATGTCTTCGGCCTGAACGCTTGATTCGCGTCTCTCATCGCAGAGCATGTAGGTTCCTGCACGCTGGATCACGTTTACTTTGAGGTTTGCGCGCATCTTCCTCTTGGTTTGACTTAATCAAGGCCGACACTGTGTTTAGGATGTCTGTGAAGACGCTATCACCATCAAGCAAAGCAGCGGCACCTCACGAATCACCTACGGCGGGGTACGTTCTTGCCTTGGCGCTTTTCTCTTGCGTCCGCTCATGATAGAACAAACTATTTTAGGCCAAGGTAAATAGAAGGGGCTGTCACCTTCTGTCTAGTTCCTCAACCTTTTCCTACAGCACGCAGACGATAAAGTGATCCAACACAACGGCGGTGGAACTGTATGTCACTGCTTTTCTTTCGCTGCCACTCAGTTGTATAAACTCCCTTTAGGTTATCGTTAACTCTGTAAGAACTTGCAACACTCGCAAAGACTCCCTATTCTGACCACCCGGGCAGTTCTACGTCGAGGACTTCGGCAAACTTTACAGAAGCGTAAGCACATCTTGTTGTTTAGCCGTCTATGCTAACCTTCTCATTGTGAACAGTGTGGTAACTGCAAGACCCAATACAAGCGCACTGTTCAAGCAAGTTCCTCTCAGTCACTGACTTTGGGTAGCATTTATGACCGCTTGTGTAGATCAACGATGTGTGGGCCGTCAGCGGCAAGAGTCTCGCCGGAATCAACACGTATGTACTGCCCCTCGTTCCTACTAACTACATCTGCTAACTTGGCGACGTGTTCACCAGCAACTACGGCGAGTGAGTGCATCCACGCAGTCTCTCCCCTGGCACAGGTCCTCATAATCACAACCTTTAATAGCACTGCGACCATCCGTAGCACCCAAGTCCACAGCGTCAGCTCCATCTGTGACAGGTATACCGGAAACAACAGCGGAGCAGAACCACCCAAGACTGGCTCTGGTCCCGATGGCACAGTACGTTGTCACTGCTGTACTCCATGACACCTTCTGACCCGTCCCCCACAGTACTGCAAGTACTCCACCTCCGACATCACCACCGTCTAAGGGAGGACGCACTCGAAGATTAGTGGCAGATGCTTTTGTATCTTTGTATCTTTGTATCTTTGTACCACGACAAATATGTTGATTACCTGGGCAACAACGAGCTTCTGAGCTTACACTCCGATGACGCAGATGTGCTTCTTGGACTGATTTCAAGGACGCCCTGGTCAACCAACACTCATGTCATGACTACTATTCCCTTCCTCCTGAATCATGCCCATGTCCTGCTCCCTTCCTTTTCCCTTGGAAGCGATCCTCCACTTCGTATCCCTGAGATTGGCCACAGAGGCCTCTACAGCGGCTATCGATATCCTAGGCGGAGCCGAGGTACTTCTCTCGAGAGCCAAATTCAATAGTTCAAGCATTTGGTTGTTGATGGGTTCGATGCTCAAAGCCTGTGGGATAAGGTACGTCAGATGCGATCACGATCACGAACGCGAAGTGGATATCTACCTCGTGGTATTTAACGATGGCTTCATCGAGGTCACCCATGAGCTGTTTGACCATCCCCATGAAACCAAGAGCCATCGCATTTCGAGGCTCGAGCTCTAACACTTTTTGATATGCCGCTTTGGCTCGGTCGTACACCCTATACGCCGACCATTAGTATCCACCAGATTTACAAGGCGAGGGAGGTGTACTTTAATTTGCGGTAAGCTGTCCCCAGGTTCATATACGTAGTCGCCCAAGTTTTCTGCGAACCTTGAGTAACGCCTGCGACTTCAAGTGCCTTGTCAAAGAGGTTCACAGCAGCGTGATAACTACCATAGATCAGTCAAACACGGGGAGAAGATATGGAAGAAAGCTACGTACTCGCCGTGGTTGTACGCCATCACCCCACGTTCGTTCATCAGCAATGGGTCGCCATCGCAAAGGGTGTTGGCAGCATTCAAGGCTTCGTCTGCAAGAGAATAATTGGAAAGGATGATTTGTTCCATGCCCACAAACATCAGGGGTAGGTGTGAGCTAAACGTGCGCGTAAATAAGCCATATATCCTAGGCATGGACACGGGACATACCCAGTGAACATCCTCGCACAAGTCGAATATGCCGTGACGGCATGATCGTGTTCGCCTTCCAACGAAAACGTATGTCCAAATGCGAGCCATGATGCAGAATGCCGGGGATCCATGAGAGAGGTCTTGCTAAGGAGATATGTCAGTAATGCTCAGGGATTTTTAGGTTCAGGTTAGCCTACCTGAAGTACTGTCGGGCTTGTGACCATTTACCTCCTGCAAGATACCAAACACCAACAGCATACCAGCTAGCGGGATTCTCCGGCTCTCGATCGACCATTTCGTGAGCGAGGAGGAACAATTTAGAGTGAAGATGCTGGAGATGATACATGCACGCTATATGCAAATTCATGGTTTGCTTGTGGATCGAAACCATGTTCAAAATTCTAATTGAGGAGGGTCAGAAGAGTTTCTTTTTCCCGAACTGAGTCCAACAATGGATCACCTAGATGTGACCTCGTAGCAATCAGCCCATTTGAACGACGCGTACAACGCGTCTGCGAAACTGAACAGAACGTCGGGGTTGTCTCCGAGTTTGTATTCTTCGACCAAGCGCCGCCGAGTCAGTTCGTGTTCAACGGCGTGCTTGAACTTGCGCAAACGCGACGTATACATCAACTGAACGAATGCTGCATCGTCCGGTGTCTGTTGCCTGTACGATAAGCTCTGAATAAACTCCCACTCTAGAAGTTGAGGTTAAAATCAAGGAAGATAGGATGTAGCCAGTCAGCGCACCTTCATCCACGGTCAGGAGTTCACCGTCAATGAGGGCCTGAAAGGCGTCGTAGCATTTGACATCAAGCGCGAGTGCTTCCATATAGCATTCTTTAGCGGTATCTCCACGGTTGAGCTTTTGCATCAACAAGCCGCGCAGGAAGCACATTGACGCCTCCACTTTGATTCCGCCATCAACATTAGGTATAGCAGGCCCACTACGACCTGAACCGGGTCAAGACAACAGAAGGTCCGGAGGGTGGCCTCAACTCACCAGATTCACGAAACGGATTAGACTCTCCAAGAATTTCCGTAGCCTCCGCCCAGTTCCCTTGTCTTACCTAGAGCAAATATCAACATGGATGTCTACAAAGATTTGTTTGGACAAACCTGGCATTGGGCCGCAAGGTAACGGCACGCGACACTGAGATCCACCAGCCGTGAAACACCTTCCTGCATGTCTTCAGGAACTTCTATCATTCCACCCGGACCCATCGGGAGGCGAGGTGCCAGGTTTTGAGGTGGTGGGTCGCGTTCCCGCCCTTTACCCTTTGCCACCAAGGACGGCAAGTGGCCATTGGTGGCGGGTGGCGAATCATCTTCTGGGGGTTTTGGAGGGGCAGTAGAAAATGGTCGCGTAAGAAGTCTTTCAGCGCGTGAATATTGGTGATTCATGAAGTATGTTTGAGCCAGCCAGAACGCGTCATTGGGATCGTCTACAAAGAATTACAACGAGCCACAAGGATAAGGACATGGACTCACTGGTCCAGCTCAATATTTTATCGCCCCAGAACGCTGCTGTTTCGTAGAGATGTTGCATCAACGCGTCATGCCGCCAAAGTCTCATCCTGTCAACCATCCCCCATTCATATTCGCTCTCATCGTCGGCATCATCCTCGGATTCCTGAAATACATCGGTGGTATCATTGGCCAGAGGATGCGGGTATCTGTTAGAGCTGAGTTTCCCTTTTCCATGCCGTCTTGGTGACGAACGAAGTGGAGACGCAGGCAGAACAGAGCGATTGGGATCAAGAGCAAATGAGTGAGATATGCTATCTGCGCCTCTGAAAGAATCGACAAGGTATTGGGGCCCAAATGAGAACGTAGAGCCTATAGATCCTCTATGACGCGAGCTCGTTGGCGATGAAATATGAGGAAAAGATGGGATTGCATGGGAGTTGGGAGGCGGAGGTGTGGTCATAACTCTTCATAGCTGCCGGCGCCTATCACTATACGCGGTGGTCACCATTCTCACGCCCGTCACATACTTAAAGTCTACCTTAAAACCTGACTTCGGACGATGGCACCCAAATTCTGCAATCCACATTTGATACCTCACTCTGAAAAGCTGGTAGCCCGCTCAGAGATATACTCTTGCGACGAAGATGAATCTTACTCGGAAAATGATGAATCCCTCGATTCTCTGAGGGAGACTCTAACGCGCCGCATCCTGGAATCCTTCGATGTCACCCCGGCCTCGGGGAGGAAGCGTAAACGACGCAAAGTTGCACAGGACTTCTTCACCCATGAAGGGGGGGATCAAGAAAACTCTGCTTGTGTGTGTTCAATTTAGTCGTTTTGCTCCGTTTTGCTCATCCGAGCCCATTCAAAGTTTTCCGTCTCTTCTCCTTTTCACCTCCAAAGCCCATATCTTTGGATCCGCTTCCCCCGCCCAAGTCGTGGTAATTCGAGGTTCTGCGATTTCTTTTACATTTGTATCAATTCAGAGACTAGGTTTCGGGAACCTGAGTGCGAAGACAGTCCTGAGGAAGCTCGGGAGAGACACGCGCGAGCTTTGGAGGTTTCCGTTGACTCCGAATTCATTCTGGCTTCCTCCCGACTTCGATATACCGTAAGCTTGGGTCGATCATCGTTAACAAGAGTCAACTAACATGTCTATTAACCTAGGATTATAAGGATCGCGCCGTTGAGGCCAAAGCTTTATCGTCGTTCTTGCCTGCCCCGATTCTGTTACTCGAAAGGCGACAGGCTCCTCGATCGACGCGGCCTCCTTGTCATGATTACGACCTTTCATATCCCTACGACCAATCTGCCGTCCCATCCATTACTCCTCCTTTAGCACTCGTTGGGACTGTCGAAATTTCCAATGACACGGGCGCGAAAACTACGAGGAAACGGAAGCGTGTTAGAGGAAAGGGCAAGGCCATCAAAAGAGTGCAACCTACCTACTGGTCTCCGGCGTCGAGTATAGAGGGAACATGCAGTGGATACGCCTTTGGTTACCCAAGCAGTCTGTTTGGTAGTGCCCGGTACTTCAGGGATACTATGAAAAAGTGTCGCGCGTAGAAACTAACAATATCATTCAAGGAATTGGATTGAGCGAATGCCTGACGTCTTACGCACACAGGTACCTCGGCGAAGCTCAAGGCTCATTGAGTTGTCCTTAACCGATATCTCATCGTCAAGCCCTTCCACTGACATGTTGCGAAGGGAGATTAGAGGCCAACACCCACGCCCTCAGGTAAGCATAGATGTTTAACGGTGGTGAGCCTGGGAGACGATCATCGTGTTTCCCCTCAGGCTAGGGTATCTTGGGCAAGGCATCAACATTTCAATGTTGTCGACACTCGGGAAGACGACCCAATATAAGAACGGTTTGACGCTAAACTTGGCCTCAAACGCTTACTTGCCTGGCTGGATATTGCCCTTCATTTTGTCATCTCCGAGAGGAGGTGAGCTTGGGGCAAAGTCGCGGGTGATATAGCCATCGGCGGTGAAGTAGATGGCCCAACCGACGTAAAGGAGCCATTTAATGGGTTTCTTGCATAAGGATTGGATCTTAAGGAGAGGTATGTCGAGGTGAGCCATCATTTCAGGAGAACCTGATATGCTTGGGAGGAGCAGTGCAACCATATTCTGGTCAGTGGTACCACGCCGTAAGAAAGTCTAACTTCAGTTGCCGTCAGCAATGCGTCGACTCGAATCAACAAGATTAGCCTTTTACTAAGAAACGATAAGATAAACGAGGTAGGATACAGGGGGTCATTCGCGGCAATCCACCTGAGAAGGCGATTGTGAAATCCTTCTCGAGGTGTTAGGAAAGGATGAACGTTTACTGTGATACGTACGCGCATCTAGTACATCGTGGTCGGAGGATGAGATATCTTAAATGAGATACAAGAATCGCCTCGCTTCGCTTCGGCTTAAAGAGGGTCAGTTATATTGAACAAAGACATAGAAACAATAGTAGCCCTGAAAGGCATGGGTACGGTGACAGGAAGAGTTGAGGAGAAGGGAACGGAAAAAGTTATCTCCTCACTCAAGGCTTCGATCACCGAAGGCACGGTCGTTCCGGTGTTGTATGAGCGCTGGCATGGGCAGCGAAGCTAGTATATGTTGTCCCTCAAAAGCTTCAACCCAAGGCGGGGACGTGTCGGTGTAGCAGATTTGGAGAAGAGTCTCAGAAGAGTATATGTGAAAGGTTGCAAGAGTGCTTCGCGCGATGTTTCATGATGGGGGTATTTACACCTCCTCCTCCTTTTCCTCCTCCTCCTCCTCCTCCAGTTAACGTGTCACTCGTCGAAGGCTTACGAAGTAAGCAAGGGAGTAGGGAGTGAGGGAGAAAAGAGGTCCGGGCCGAAGGCAAAGTTGAGGAGAGACAGGGGGTGAGTGGAAGAATGCATCGGAGAAGCCAAACATGTACACTCAATGATGTGCAGTCTCTTTAAGATACGAGTAATCGAGTGGATGGTGTTTGTTCGTGATTGGTTGCTCGTCCAAATTTTCGATCATCTATTTCGCACGGAAACAACATACTAACCCTTTCAAAATGGCTCCCGCAAAGACCAAAGCCGCAAAACCCACAAAAGAAGCAAAGGGCTCAATAGGTTCTTCCTCGAAACCTAAACAAAATCCCAAAGAGCCAGCCAAACCGCAATCAAAGTCGAAAACGCATCAGCCTGAACCGTCTACCAAATTTGTGTCGAATGTACTGAACAAAGCCAAATCTGCGTCCAAGAAAAGCCCCACTCTCGTCAAATCCAAGCAACCACTCGTATCATCGAGCTCCAAAAAGTCCAAGCTCGCCCCACCTTCGGATTCAGGGGAATCTTCTGAAGAGGATAGAGACGACGAGGACAAGGTTGAGGACGCGCAGAGTGACGAGGAGAACGACAGCAGTGCAGAGGAGGATGAGGATGCTCCCCTACATGGACTCTCTTCCGACGACGATGGTGACTCTTCTGACGAGGACGACGACATGGAGGAAAGTGCGTCTATCGACGTTGGGAAGCTACCCACCATAGCAAAGGATGATGAAACTGTCAAGCGCAAGCTTGAGAAAGCAAAACGGAAGCCTGTATGTCCCTCCATTCTGCTTGGTCGCTGCTCCTGACTCCGCTGGCTTCAGACAGAGGATCGGGGAGTAATATACTTAGGCCGACTACCTCACGGTTTCTTCGAAGACCAACTTAAAGCCTACTTTTCACAATTTGGAGATGTCACTCGCCTACGAGTGTCTCGAAACAAACGGGTATGTTTTCATCACGATTACCAACTGACGCTCACTAAATATACCCCCCTACCCAATAGACAGGTCACTCAAAACACCGCGCATTCCTCGAATTCGACTCCTCATCAGTGGCTCAAATAGTCGCCGACACAATGGACAACTATCTTCTCATGGGCCACTTGCTGATTTGCAAAGTAATACCGAAAGATAAAGTTCATCCCGAACTGTGGGTGGGTGCGAACCGCAAATGGCGCAAAGTACCCACAGCGCGCGTGTCGAGAGAAGCGCATAACAAGGTTATTATTATTTTTATCCTCCCCAACTTCCAAGTTTAGTGACGGCGTTCTCAGCCAAGGACGGAAGAGGAGATTGACCGCGCCACAAAACGGCTACTCAAAAGGCAGAATGAAAAGAAACGCAAACTTGCTGCTAGCGGGATCAGCTACAATATGGACAAAGTAGCCTATGTGAGTATATCTCTTTGCTTTGCCTCTGCAGTCCCACTCAATCGTTCGTTCTTACAGAAAAAGATAAAAGCTGCATGATTATGTCCTCTGTACGCCCTAGGTACCTTAAATTACACCGTCGCGAAAGCGGTAGGGTATCTTATGTATTTCATCTTATTTGTAGTACATGCACAGAGAGTCCATCGGTCTATGGAGACTAGGGAATTTCTTGAGACCGTGAAAGTGATTCCGAAAGCGAAAGGAATCCAACAAACATTCTAGCATAAAACCAGGTGTTCCCCTCAAACTACGATATCGTGTTGATCCCCAGTACCTTCAAGAGTATCAGAAACTTGCGATCCCTAGCAAGCTGGACTGACTTACCACGCACGAAGTGTTCTTGCCGTTCGTTGGATAGCATTTCCAGTGTTTTATTTTTAGTTTCGGGTAAAAGGAGTGTAGATAGGAGGCCCGTCAGCATGAAGAAAGCGAAAATTTCCAAACTAAACGGCGCACACAGCCCAACGTTCGTCAGCTTCTCATCGCAAGAGATTTAACAGAGGACTTACATGTGTTGGATGAATGCATCTTTGCCCTTGATATCCTTCAGCCACGTGAAGCTCACCTGGGCCACAATGGCCCCTAACTTCCCGCTCGCAGCAGAAATCCCATGAGCGGTACTACGATACCGGGTGGGGAACGCCTCCCCCGGGATGATGAACGTTGTCGTATTAGGCCCGAAATTGGAGAAGAAATTGGCAAGGCAGAAGAGAAAAACGAACGCCTTGGATGCACTGGGACTCGCGGTCATCTTCTCATATCCGAAGCCTGCCGAAACCATCAGTGACTACATTGAGACATAGGTACCTGTCTCAGCACGTACCCATTATGACGAAAAGAACAGTTAAAGCAACGAAGCCCATAATTTGAATGGGCTTCCGGCCCCATTTGTCGATGAAGAGAAAACAGACCCAATAACCAGGAATCAGACCCGCCGCAGACAAGATAAGATTTCCAACACAGATGTTGCGAAGAGTTGTGAACGCTCCCTGTGAGGTGCCATGCTGGACCACATCGCCAAAGCCAATCGCCTGTAGGATGGTTCCAGAGTTGAGACCGAGGCCGTAGTATGCAATCTAGAGGGCGCGACGGTGAGTACGTTGGACACTGAAGGGAATCTGTTCAACTGACGTCCAGCGCAAACCAAGAGTAGGCACAGGCAAAGAGGATTTTGAGGTTTCTCCATTGACTGAAATATTCCGAGAAATCACTCCATGTAGCCTTCGGACCGTCGAAGCGTCCAATCGTGCGGGACGCGTCACTGTCGAAAAGGTGACCAGATTCGGTCAGGTGGTGAATGTCCCTGGTTCCTCGATAAATATTGCGTTCGACGTCCAGTGTGAACCTCGGGGTTTCGGGGATGGTCAACCGGAAGTAGAGCGCGATCACGCCTGGGACGCAGCCAAGCCCAATGAGGAGACGCCATTGGGGGTCGATTGAAACCAAGTTGTCCGGGCGGTCGTTCAGGAGTGCGCTCTTGTAACAGGAGACAACGATGAAGGCAACGATCGAAGCAGCTGGAATCCATTTGGTCAATGTTGGTCATGACATGCCTAAAAGTGTGCACCCACCAAAATTTCCCCAGCCTTGAGCAGCGAAAACAGCATTCATCATTCGCCCACGAATGTGGGTAGATGCGAACTCTGAAGAGATGACCGCGCTCAAAGGATAGTCCCCGCCGACGCCGACGCCCATCTATAAAGTAAACAAAAATAAGTGGACGATGCCAAGCTTCTTCACTCGGCATCCTTACAAAAAATCGCCAAACACTGAGAGCAACGAGGATGTTGACAGCAGGTCCACTTCCGGAGACCGCCTGGCCGAATGTCGTAACAATCATGATTGTCAACTCTATGCCATCTACCGAAGGATGAGGAAATGAGGATAGGTTTGTGTTAGGGACAACACGTACACATTCGTTTGCGACCAAGGTGATCGGCTAACCACCCAAAAAGCAGCTGCCCAACCAGCGTACCAACTGGGGTAGCAACTTTGATTCCAAGCTCTTGCTCTCGAGTAAGCTCTTGGTCTAACCATTCACCGTCTGAGTGTTCGTCTCGCCTAAGACGTGACTGTGAACTCACTAGGGCCATACACATATCCAAGCATAGTGGATGCGATATTGATAGCGAATATATCATATCTACTCGAGTGAGTCAACCGATGCCTATCACAATTAACTGAGAGAAAAGACGTACGCATCCGTGAAAAATCCAACGCCGGCAACTAAGCACACTTTAGCATGCCACCACCTAGGAACATCATCGAATGTGTACGCGAAAATCAAAGCATAGGGGACGTACGAAAACCGCGCCTCATCGATTTCCTTCAAAGCCAACCTCCGTTGCTCGTTCAATCGAGTCACCACATCAACAAACTTTTCGTCTGCCTTCCTGGAACCACTACCACTGCTGCTACTACTCGCGTGAGAAAATATCCCCTCAGTTGGTGATGGGTGAATCATTCGAGGGAAATGCTAGAGTACATTGAGTCAAGATGGATGGGAGGGGGTAAGGGGGAAGCAAAACAAGTTGCTGCTCGCCCTTCAACCTTGCAAGGGTTATAAGGGGGATCAGAGGAAGGGTGGCCAAGCCCAAAGACGTTACGAAATTGGTTGCATTGCTCATCCATAACAGAACGAAAACCTGGACAAATCAAACACACCCAATCCAAATCTAGGTCCTGGGGACATTTCCCCAATCGAACCAATTTATTGGCCCAAACGATGGCGAGGGGCCGCAAAGATCCACGAAAGCAACGCACGTTCGAGTGACACATTCCCGCCGCGCCATCAGACTTCAAGTTGGTCCCTGCCCACCTCATTTATCGCCATCTGCGGAGGATTGATAGTCTGATGCCCGCCTAAACCAGCGAGATCCTCACCGACACGCATACTGAAAAGAGAGAATGCTCTATCAGCATCAGATCAAAGCTGCAGAAGACCCACGAATTTTGTGGATACGACGGTCTCTTCCTCAAATTAGAGCATCGCATGATGGAACCTTCTTTCGGAGTTATCAGGGACAAAAGCTTCCGTCCCCTGAGGAGTCACAATCGGCGTAACTTCCTAGGTGTCACGCGCGCTTGGTTACTTCCAGGAAGTAATGCCCGATCTGGACATTGCTTGGCGTAGGGCTGGCTCAGCCACTTGTTCTCGTCGAGTCCGTAAAAACAGCCATTTACAGGCACAAAATGCTCCCATGGTAATTCCGAGCCACCATCACTCAGAGTCACCGCCATTATAGTGCCTCCCCGGATCCACACAGCTTGACTATACAATTCAACAAGCCTGTTCAATTATTGTATCCCCGCTCAATCGCGTCCGAGTAGTCGTCGTGAGTCGTCGCCCCCTCAAACCCAAATATCGTTTCTCTATCTCATTATGTTCCGAAACTCGAGTCATAGTGAGTCCAAGTAAAACGACAAGGCGAAGTCAAACACAACAGTGGACGAAACGTGCGCATCGCACGGAACTCGACTGTCCAGCCTCTCCTAACTCCCCCTTACGCCAACAACCCAATTCTGTCATCACAACAAACCCTAATACTCCACTGGTCCTTACACAGCTCCTACATAGTGGCTGAATCAGCTAATCAAGATAAACCCCGTCCTTTGCTGATCACAACTGATCACACATATGTAGTCACATCGTGTCACTCAAACCCATCAATAGAAAATGAGTCAAGACTCGACGGACGCCCGCTGAGATAGGCGTCTTCCCACCGAGTACTCAACAAAATCCCGGGACCCGCATACATAGCTAAGGAAACTGAGATAGACTCGCGACTCGCCCTGCTGACCCACATCTCTCTCAGGACGAAGTTGGAAATGACAGCGTGCACAACTGTCTCGCAGAACTCCGTCGAAAAAGTCAATACCATCATCTTCTCCCGTTTCCTTGTATAGACGTGTCAAAGACATCCCTAGCCGGGCTCGGTAATACTAAGCGACTGCGGTTGTATAAACGATCTTATAGTTGACTCTCCGAATTTCTCGTCCAGACCATCTTTCGAGTAATCTTCATCAGTGCCATATTCCAGACATCAAAACCAGAATCTAGATCACTAGTCCACCAGTAAATGAATCTCACAACCCCGCGGAAACCCTGGGACGCGCGAGAAGTTCCAGGTACGCCACCAACAATCACTTCATGGGTTTGTAACCGAGGACTTGCCGAAGACATCCAAAGGAAGCGAACGAATTCAATTAGGACATACAGCCATCATTTATGTAAGAGACAGTAATCATCAGAGAGAGATAAAACCACATGTAGAAACGTCATTGATACAAAGAGCAAACGAGCAGCTGAACAGAAGAGCAGTAAAATGTATTTACGCAAGGAGGTCGGGTTGTGACGAGTGGGATGAGAGAAAAGTAGAAGGGGGAATAGATGTGCGTAAACAGTTGTTTAAGCTGTAACGTCGCGGCGGACACCCTCGCCTGGAGAAGGGTCTCAATCACAGAACCGAGGCTAACGAGTTCCAATGCTACGTACCCTGGACGAAACCGTCTTGGTCTTCGTTGGATAGCTCTTCCAAGGACTTTCCTTTTGTCTCGGGGATGAGGAGTGTGGAGCCGATACCCGTGAGCATGAACAAAGCAAAGATTTCCAAACTACAAAGAAGCCCCATGAGTCAACATAAGGCACCACAAGCAACCCACTTACATGTGCTTGACAAACTTGTTGGGTCCGCCTATATCTTTCAAGCGAGCGAATCCAACTTGGGCGATGATGGCGCCGAGTTTTCCACTAGCGGCAGAGATACCATGTGCAGTACTCCTGTAGCGAGTTGGGAACGCCTCACCAGGCACCACAAATGTTGTCGTGTTGGGGCCGAAATTCTGGAAGAAATTGGCAAGACAATAAAGGAAAACAAACGCATCAGTGGTCGACGGCGTCTTGGTCAAGGCATCGTAGCCGAAGCCTATCGGAAACGAGCATCAGTGTCATGACACGATGCAGTTCAGGCCAATGACCTACCCATAATGACGAAGATGATAGTGAGCATGACGAAGCCCATAAGCTGGATGGGCTTGCGTCCCCACGAGTCAATAAAGAGGAACGAGACCCAGTAACCAGGGATCAAACCGGCCGCTGACAGAATGAGGTTGCCTACACAGACGTTGTGCAAGCTCTCAAAGGCTCCAAGTGTTCCAGCCGCGGTCGAGCCACCGAACCCAATGTTTTTCAAGATGATACTGGAGTTAAGACCAAGACCATAGAAGGCAATCTACAGACAATGTAATTGATTTAGTCCCAACATTTTGCATGTGTAGCAAGCTCAACTTACATCAAGAGCAAACCAAGAGTATGATGTGCCAATAAGGACCTTGAGATTCTTCCATTGAGAGAAGTAGGCAGAGAAGTCAGCCCATGAAGCCTTAGGCGCTTCAACTCTCTGGACGGGGGCCTCCTCGTCTTTGACAAATCCACCATTGGAGAGGACACGTTCAACATCCATAGCGGCGCGTTGGACATTACGCTCGATATCCATGGTGAAACGTGGTGTCTCAGGGATAGTAAGACGGAAGTAAAGAGCGATGACACCGGGTACACAGCCGAGACCGATGAGCAAGCGCCATTGGGGGTCAATAGAGGCATAGCGAGTAGGGTCGTCGCCAATGATCGAGCTCTTGTAGCCAGAAACAATGATCAAAGCGATGAGGGCAGCAGCTGCGCGGTCCTTGTTAGTTTACGCGAGACAAATTCAAGACAAACAAGATGATACCCACAGAAGTTACCCCAACCCTGCGAAGCAAATACTGCGGTCATCATTCGCCCACGAATGTGTGTTGACGCGAACTCTGATGAGATTACAGCTGACAATGGATAGTCACCGCCGATACCGACGCCCATCTGTCAATCCGGATGAGCGAGGAGCTGAAGCTGAAAGTACGAAAGTTTCTTACCAAGAACCTCCAGACGATAAGGACACCAATAACGTTGACCGCGGGACCGCTGCCAGAAACTGCCTGACCGAAGGTTGCGATGATCATAATCATGAGTTCAATACCGTCTGAATAGGTAGTTTAATATTTGAACGGGCAAGAGGTCAATTCGAGCTACTCACACATCCTCTTACGACCGAGACGATCTGCGAGCCAACCAAAGAGAAGCTGTCCGACAAGTGTACCAATGGGCGTAGCGACTTTTATTCCGAGGTCCTGATTGGGTGGAAGGGATCCATTATGCTCTGGAGAACGTTCAGATTTGACTCAACACTGGCAAGAAAGAAAAACAAACTCACTGGAGCTGTAAACGTACCCCAACATGGTTGAAGCAATATTGATGGCGAAGATATCATAGCTAACGGAAGCATGTCAGATTGACGTTGGAAGATGAGATGAGATTTGAAGACGTACGCATCGGTGAAGAAACCAACACCTGCAACAGCGCAGACCTTGGCATGGAACCAACTAGGAACGAACGTGTTATATTTCTTGGGATGTGGCCAAGAAAGTCAGGGACATACGAGAACTTGGCGTTGTCGACGTCTGCCAAGGCAGCTCGTCGTCGCTCATCCAGAGTGTAAGCATTGGCACTTTGTTTGATAAGCTGCGGGTCCGAGCCATCATGAGAGACCTTTTCGATAGAGCCAGACATCTTTCCGCTGCAACTGGGCTATGAGTTGCGGTACTGGACGGGGAGGAAAAGTGCTTGGAAAGATGGGCCAAGAGGAGGCGGCCACTTTATATGGCAAACGCAGCCAACATTTTCGGCTGAGAGAGTTTGAGTGAGCATATGTCTCTTGGATGCACGTTCGTGTGTCTCAGCCAATCAAGAAGCTGCAACAATTTCCATTTACAGCCGAGATCTCAATCTACAGCCGCTCTTGAAGGTGCCCCTGGATTCCGATTTCCGCGTTTATGTACCGCAACGACTCCTGTGTTTAAAGGGCAGCTAGCGCACGACCAACGCAGCAACTCTCCCTTGTACTGCATTGAAACTCACCATCAATTCAAAGACTTGGTGCGCCGTTTGGTATTGGCGCTGCAGTGGCCCATCTCCATGACATTCCTAAAATTGCTCAGATTCGATTCCTTCTCATGTCAGCCAGCACACCTCCTTTCCTTTTCACAAACTCTTTTTGACGTCTCCCGTGTTTCTCACGGCACAACTCCAGCGGCGAGGCGCATGTCATTGTCCGCCAAACATCCGCCAAAAGCAGGGCTCAAACTTGAGTCACCTCGGAAATTGGTCCATAGCACGCGGACTCCTTTCCCATAATTGACCGATGATCGAAGCACGTTCACCCCCACCCACACGCAAGACTTCAATCAACGCCTAGCTCGCACTGGCCTGCGGACGCCGACCACAGCCTGGTGCATATCAACCTTTCTGTGGGGATTCTAGCAAAATACCCTCACCTAAAATGCCTGAACCCACTTGATTGCTCGCCGAAGGGAGCTGAAAGCTCGAGCGCAAGCTTCAAGCACAACGTTCGACGGTGTCCCTGACTCCTGACTAGATTGCCTGAAGTGGCAGTGTTGTTCCCACGATCAGAACTGACCCACTCAATGCCCTTCCCATTCTCTCGTTCGACTCCAAGCTCGACATCAAAACATTGGCCCTCCAAATGGCCGCCAATTCGACTCGCTTAAGAGCGATTGCGCTCTACAAAGAGCTACATCGGCTGGGTAGGGATTACCCAGACCCTTCGTACGTCGTGCGCACCACGCCTGTGACATAACTAGCTCGTCTGACCTCATTTCCGTTCTAGATACGACTTCCAGGGCAGGGTACGGCAAATGTTCGAGAGTGAGCATATCAGCAGCAACGGGTGATGAATGTCATCCAAATTGTAACCCGATGTCTAGAGAACAGACACCTCACAGACAGAGATGAAATCGAGGATGCACTGAAACTCGGAGAGTATATCAAAAAAGGTCCGTTGGTCTTGGCTTTTGCTCACATTCTCTCGCTCACACTACCGTTCTGCTTTCGTTATCGCTGGACCTACCGTATCTGCTATGCCCGCCCCAACAGAAACTCTGGCGCTCTACTCGTTGCGGAAATACCGCCATCTCAAACGAATGTATCCTAGTTCAGCTTCGGACCCCATAACGGATCATCCACCAGAAACGATCCGCTCAAGCCAGATACGCAACGAACATTGAAGCTAGCTTGAAGACATTACGCCCTCCGCACGCTCCATCCATCTTAGAGACACCTTTACCGTCGTACTCACACGCACACCTCCACGTTTCCAGCGCTGTACAGCTCGTGCGAGCTATGTTTCCAGCTCTGGGATATATAGACCTTTCCCGCTTACTCCTTCTGCAGTTATTTATTCCTCTCGACCCGTTACTTATCTTTCCTTCTCACGTCTGCATACAAAGTCCCCCTTGGTGGATGTACTATAGATTCTCTCATCACGAGAGACAATGATGATAGGTTCTGGGAGCTTGAACTCCTCATTTGTACGCTTATGAACGTTTGGCTATCGGCAGAAGCGTCGCAGGTGGACTTGCCTCTGTTTCTAAGCACGACTTCAGTTCCAGCATTCCCGGAGCGCTCGTCGCTTAGGAAAACAAACACAAATAAGACGGCCGTCAACCGCATCACCTTGAGTCACTTCTCGCCCAACGCCCACAGCTCATCCACTGCTCGAGCACCGGCGCATCTTGGCTGCTCCATCCTCCTAATTTTTCAAAAGTAACTCGCCTTTGGCAAATCCAGAAGAACCATCTCGAAGGAAATCTCTTAATCTAATCAAACATGCCCAAGGTAAGCTTCTTCAAAACTAGAGAGCATCGCATCGCATTGATGATTCCATCTGTTTTGTCTTGCTATAGAACAAAGGAAAGGTATGTATTGTATATCGACTTCCTACTTGATTGTATCTCTAACAGATGATATAATCCAATCCATCTCTCTGCGTGTCTATCGCATCGCATCTAGGGTGGAAAAAATCGCAGAAGAGGAAAGAACGAGAACGACGATGACAAGCGCGAGTTGGTCTTCCGTGAAGACGGCCAGGAATACGCCCAGGTCGTAAAAATGCTAGGAAACGGACGCCTTGAAGCTCTCTGCTTCGATGGCGAGAAGCGATTAGCGCATATTCGAGGGAAAATGAGGAAGAAGGTGCGTTTAATTCGGCGTTAACAGCTTGCGCTTAAGCAAGTTAACGAACTTGCTGCTGATACTGAGGATTTGCTGTGTTGATTAGGTGTGGATCAACCAGGGCGATATCGTCCTGCTCTCGCTCCGAGATTTCCAGGACAACAAGGCGGATGTTATCGTCAAATACACCGCTGATGAAGCTCGTAGTTGTGCGTATATCTCGCCGTCATCCTTACTGTCCCTATCCTGTGATTGACTCTTGTAACCGATTATGAATAGTGAAAGCCTACGGCGAACTTCCAGAGAACGCCAAAATCAACGAAACCGATACGTTTGGCGAGGAAGACGGAGAGTGTACTTTCGAATTCGGTGATGATGATGAGATTGATGTTGACGACATCTAAAATCCCAAATATCCTGCTTCATCCAAGCGTCGGAGGGGGTTACTCCGACCTTGCGTATATCTCTCCCATACCCACCTCGATCATCGAATTTTTTTCGACCCGGCCAATCTCTCGGATCCAAACCCAGCCATCATACACTTACACCTTTCATTGCTTTCACGACTTGCCCCGATCTCATCATCGCATATCTATACATCCACCATCTTATCCATGATACTACATGCAGCACATGTGCATTTGTTTCACGAAGTTCTAGATTCCCGAAGTTTATCTTCAACTTGGAGCATTTCTGAAATCTCCCTCGGACATGTTCTTGCGTCATTTGTTGTATGAGTTGGTACCTGTATGATTATCCTTGTATGCCGTATAGTAATGAAATCCATGCTTGTACAGTCCGAAGGGCGATTTCCTCTTGTAATCCTCTGGATGCTGCTGCTGCGACAACCCTGCTTCTGACTCTGATGAGATGAATCATAGTGACTCTGAGTTCTATGAGTCTCAGCTGAAGGGCTACTCGGCGAACCCCAAAGCCAGGAACATCTTCAGAAGGTGTCAATTAGCATCAGCATCAGTGTCAGAAGATAGAAGACTACACACATGCATGTGCGCAACCACATCAGCCCATTGTCCTACTTCGAGGACATGATCAGAAAGTAACGAGGCGACTCAGGTGAGGCGATTGCACGGAAAGAAGCGGCTGGAAACGCATAACATAGTCTTATCTACAAATAACAGCCTACTGTGTCATCATGAGAAGCGTCTGCATATCTGGCACACACCCCTTCTCCTTCGTAAGATAGTCCACCACCTCTTTTGCCTGGCACCTTACGGCCACTTTAAGCATTTCGGGGGTCACCTCAATACGATCTTCCAATCTTCTCTTCTTACCTGGTGCCAACTTCATAACTTTATGACCGCCTCTCTCACCCACGCTATTTCCATTGCCATCAGCGACAGCTCCAACCTTCCCATCGCTCAAATTAGCTTGCTGAGCATTCGGCGCGCCAGAATCAACATGGGCATCATCAACAATAACAGCCTTCCTCCCATCCCTCTCAACGAGCATCTTCACCATCTTGATATCATTCATCCTGATGGCTACGAATACCGCCAGCCCTTTCTTCAACTTGGGCGAAGCACCGTTGTCCAATAATAGTTGTGCGAGTGTATGGAAACGTGTGTGGACAGCTTTTGTCAAGGCATAGCCCTCGTGGGAGTTGGGATCCGGAGGAGGGAATGATTTTGTCGAATAGAGATATCGCAGGAAGGGCAAAGGGGGATCCCGATCCCGCCAATTGTCATTAGGCAGAGTCCGGGGCTGCAAACCGCGGAATAAACGTCGGGGAAGCTGGGGCGCAGAGCTTAGTGCACTGCGTTTATCGCCTTTAAGGCGCATACGGAAACATAGCGCCTCTAAAACTGGTTCCGTGCAAAGTGGGTATCGAAGGGCTTTTGATAGTAAGTCAGATCCGTGAGCAGAACGGAGTCTCTCCAGTAGATATTCGGCTCTGAAAGAAGCGGTTGAGTTGGCGTAGAGACGTTGAAACCATTTCGAGACGAGAGGAAAATTTTCCGAGGCAGCGTAAAGCTGGATCTCGTAAAGCAGCTAAAAACTGTCTTCTCAGCTCCGTGAAGGGGGTGACATGGACAGCCGACTCACTTCGACGGGGAGACAATCAAGTCCCTTGGTCGACGCAACCATAAACTGGCTGTAAGGAAGTAATAAATAACGAGTTCAAGTTGCTTCCGCGCGCGCTGAGCAACTGCGGGCCGCGGACACAGCGCCCCTATTTCCAAGAAACATAGGCAGAGCGATAATTTAGACGATATAAAAGTCCAGTAAGGTATGATAGTATATGGATAAAGTTCCTGTGTTAAGGTATATGTGATGTTAGATGACAAGCCCAAGCAAAAACTTTGAGGGTCTCAGTGAGTCCGGAATGAAGGTGCAACTTAGCAGTCCATGGCGAGCCCAAGCATCCACCAGCATACTCCCCCAGCCAACAACCCACATCATAGTCCATATCCAGCCAGCCATGCCCTGCACCTTAGAGCTAGTAAGTCTCTTCCACAGTCCTTCCAACACAGTCCCAACACCCTGAATAAGGAAATATCCTCCAACCGCGCTGAAATCCGTTCCTCGTCCCATACCCCAAAGTCCAAAGTGATGGAATACGGCCGACATGAAGAACACGCCCATAACAGCCCCGACACGTCCTAGCAAGTAGTACATCGGTTTGCCCCCGACAGAAATGAATTGATGACGGAATAGCTGGTGCCAGCGTTTCGACCAAAACTCGCTAATCGAGGTTGACTTCCACGGGGAATCGAAGAGACGCGGCCATTGGTTCGGTACATGGCCTGAGAGAAGGCCTACGACAGCCAGGAAGTCATAGACCGCTTGCATAGCCGAGTAGACCGCGAAACCGGCGAAAAGAGTGATCGTACTTGACTGGAGGTAACGCGAGATCAATGGTATTGATGCATCGAATATTGTGCCATGTGCCGTTCCGAAGGTGGTAGGAGAGAAAGATTGGATCATTGCTTGCATGACATCGAATAGCACCAAGTGGTAAGCCCCCGACGCAAGTGCGTATAGTCCGAATTGGAAGGGGGAGGTGGGCCTCGTGTCTATTGGAAGCTGAAGGCCGGCCGACCAATCCCATTCATGACCTCGGAGGCTTAGTGATAAGTCGAAAGCATCACAAACTAGTTGTAATGGTTTCCACCAAGCGATTCTTCCGTCTGTACTCTTCTCCGACGGATTTCGGGGCGCTCGTTCATATGGCTCAAATTGCACCGACCAAGCAAGGACGCGCATGGCCATTGTCGTAAACACAAGCTGAACGAAAGCTTAGATAGGTACACTTCGAGTGAGTTAGCCACGTACCACGAAACCCTGGTTCCAGTGTATTAGCCGGACATCGTCAAACGACTTCACTACGTCGACAGTGGTTGAAGCTCGGAAGATAGACCAAAGCGTAACTGGCAGAAATGCCAGCCTGACGATGAGGGTATTTGGAATGAGGACAAGAACAGCGGTCGCATAATAACAAATAATTGGTGGTAGTAGGTCCTCGATGAATGTTTGAGGAGATAGCGGTTTACGGATGTCCGGTGGGGGTATAAAATCGGAGACAAGTTGTGGCCTATATCGAAGAAACGGGTGTTCAGCACGAGCCTGATTTACAGTAGCGATGAACTCACCATGAAGCCATAAAACCTACGACCATCAGCTCTGCAGTTTCGCTCCCTGGAGTCTTGGACGTGACGCAGTCTAGTTGCGCAGCGGTCGGAAATTCCCTGGGGCAACTCAAATTGTGGGGTAAAAATAGCGCGTGCCGGGGCCACGGCGTGCCCCTGTTCGACTCTAGCTTGGCACCACTTAAGTACAAGTTTACAACAGCCAACGGCCAACATACGGCTTTATCACTTACGTTGTAGAACCCACCTCAAAGCCGCCTCGACCACAATGAGATATAAAGTAGTGGCCCCCAATCGCCGTCCTTCAACAAATCCCACCAGATGTCGAAGCTGAGCGTATTCGTTTTGGGAGCAACAGGCAAGCAGCACGGTTTACTTGGTCTAATCTCCTGGTCTTAATTTATTTAGGCTACATCGGCGGCGCTGCTCTTGTTCGCATCCTTGAGCTCCCTGTGGCCGCTGATTTCCAATTTACCGCGTTGGTTCGGTCGGCGGAGAAGGCTGAAAAGTTGAAGACCGTTGGCATCAACCCCGTTATTGGGTCACTGAGCGACACAGACCTCATTCAGCAATGGGCATCGTCTTCTGATATCGTTGTATCTGTAGTATGTGTTTTCTGCTACTTTGACACGTAGTGAGCGTCTCATGAGAATGTATATGCAGGCTGACTGTGACCACTTGCCTTCTGTCAAAGCCATCCTCGCCGGCTTGAAGGAAAGGCATGATAGTAGCGGAAAGGTTCCCATCTTGATCCATACAGTCAGTCTCTCTGCATGCTTTATTGTCAAGCCATCTGCCGATTGATGCACTTCCAGTCGGGCACAGGTGTTCTCGCTGACAACGCGGCGGGGATGTACTCTTATGATACAATCTGGAACGACGCTGACCCCGAACAAATGGCCACGCTCCCTCCTACGCAAGTTCACAGAAACGTAGACTTGCCTATATTGGATGCCGATGCAGCAGGTACGGTGGTGGACTTATAATAACCATGCAGAATGACATTTATATGCGCATTTCTGGATAGGGTATATCAAGTCCTATATCATAATTCCATCTACCGTCTATGGTATTGCCCAAGGCCGCTTCGTAGACATCGGCATCCAAAATCCTCATTCTATCCAAATTCCGACTCTCATCCGAAGTTGTTTAGACCGTAAACAAGGCGGGATGGTCGGAGAAGGCAAGAATATCTGGCCAAACGTGCACGTTGAAGAACGTACGTACCTTTTCTAAGCAATTCCGGTCAATCCTGACTTCTCTTAGTCGGTGACCTTTTCGCACTCGTGTTCGATGCCGCCTTGACCAAACCTGGAACTGGACATGGCCTTGATGGCTACTACTTCGGCGCAAGCGACGAGCATACGCTTTACGATATCGGACGGAGTATATCAGAAGCTCTTGTTGATATAGGTCTCGGGAAAAGCCCAGAGCCAACCACCTTCACGAAGGATGAGATTGACAAATACTTCGCTGGTGTAAGACGCGTTGTTCCTTTTTTACTGTATACTGAAATACAGAATCATAGAGCACATACTTGGGCAGTAACTCCCGCTGTCGAGCAGACCATTCCTTGTCTCTGGGTTGGAAACCCAAGAAAACTACTAAAGACCTCCTCGCTAGCATCCGCCCCGAAGTTGAGGCTGTCGTCAAACTGGGCAGCTCCGCGAAAGCGGACAGTTCGTGGTTGAAGGCTACGCTAGATGTATGTTCAACCTGATCAAATAGCACAAGGCGTTCCTTCTTTGTATTCATTCGTGCGATGCATCCTCTACTTTTACTTGTCAGCAACCAACGTCGACGCCTTTTACTGTAACTATTACTAAGTGCACCGACAACCGGATAAGCTATGTAACCCGGGCCGATCTTTCTCACTATCAATACCGCCGCCCCTGCTGGCTGAGTAAGGGCTTTGTTGGCTTGCCATCGCAGCCTTGGATTTCTGCATATATATAAGAACATTCTCTTCGCATCTGTGTACCCCAACACACAAACTGGAACAACATGTCGAAAGTGAACGTATTCTTGACTGGAGCAACGGGTACGTTACAGAATCGCTATCTGATATGACGCAACCCTGACATGTACATCTTCCCAAACCACCAGGCTACATCGGAGGCGCTGCCCTTGTCCGTCTTCTTGCGCGTCCGAACGCCTCATCTTTCCAATTCAATGCCCTCGTAAGGTCATCAGAGAAAGCTGAGAAACTCAAGTCCGTTGGGGTTAACCCAATCATTGGATCTCTCGACGACACGGAACTCATTCAAAAATGGGCCTCTTCTTCTGATGTCGTGCTGTCAATGGTACTATCGCCTTCAGTCATTCTTTTGATGACCAGCGGCCTCACTCGCAATGTAGGCCGACGCCGATCATATGCCATCCGTCAAAGCGATGCTTGCTGGACTGAAGGAACGACATGACGCTACGGGAAAGGCATCCATTTTCATTCACACAGTAAGTTCCTCCCAACTTACGGTGTCAGTATGGATTCTTACGACGTGACTAGTCAGGTACTGGCGTTCTCACCGACAATGCTGCCGGGATGCACACATACGATACGATATGGAATGATGCCGATCCTGCTCAGATGGCCACTCTTGCCCCAACGCAGTTTCATAGAGATGTGGACCTCACCATCCTTGACGCCGATATTGCAGGTGAGGCTGACTGTCCCTCATACAGTCACAGTCGCAGTCGTTCATGGTTTACATTTGTACTCTAGGGTATGTCAAGACCTATATAATTATTCCTTCTACAATCTACGGTATCGCCCAAGGCCAACTTGTGGACCTGGGCATACAAAATCCACATTCAATCCAAATCCCCGTACTCATCCGAGCTGCTTTGGACCGCAAGCAGGGAGGAATGGTTGGGCTGGGTAAGAATCTTTGGCCTAACGTCGATATCGAAGAGCGTAAGTGTAACATCGAACCTCCCCGTTCGCATTCTCGCTCAACTTGTCATTTCTCAGTTGGAGATCTCTACGTACTTGTTTTCGACGCTGCTCTAACCAAACCCGAAACTGGACATGGTCTCAACGGATATTATTTTGGCGCGAGTGGAGAGCACTCGCTCTACGATATCGGAAAGAGCATAGCCGAAGCTCTTGTCGACTTGGGCATTGGTCAAAGCCCAGAACCTACCACTTTTACAAAGGAGGAAATTGACAAGTATTTTGGCGGCGTGAGCTTCTCGTCTTGCTCGTTTTCCTTTCTTACTTATATGAACATGGTAACAGAGCCTATACATGGGTAGCAACTCTCGCTGCCGTGCTGAGCATTCTTTATCGCTTGGTTGGTCCCCAAATAAATCGACTAAGGATATGCTCGCTAGCATCCGTCCGGAAGTTGAAGCTCTCATCAAGAAAGGTGGCCCCGCGAAGGCAGAGAAGTTATAAAAGCAAGGTTCAATACATAACACCGTCCGCTTGTCCTGAGTCGATTCAATGCTATTACCTTTCCAGATGCAACTACTCAGCACTCATGACCGATTCTCTAACGTGCATGAACACCATCTGCGAACCATGCCAATGAATGTAGGTCTAGTACGTCCGACCATCAATTCCGCCGGTGAACCCTTTTTAGATGCATACCATGTGCGGTAGGTAGCTCACCACACAGCATGCGGCGATTATCCTGATTCGTGGGTGTCAAGCGCCACCTAAGTTTGGATTAACTTTCTCGCTACATGAGGACTTTGCACAATAATTCATCCGAACTGTTCGAACACAGCGAGGTATCTGCATTGATTGGAGCACTGGCCTCTCAGGAAGTAAGTCATTTCCCGCATGGTATTCATGCCTCGATTAAGCGAAAGCCAAGGTTAACGTTAACAGGACACTCATAATTCAAACCTTTCACGCTCGCTCCTCCCCACCTGAGCGAAATCTGACGAAATACCGCCGATCTTCAGGAATAGCGCCAATCTCGCTACTGTTCTCGCAGGCTCGGTGGTCGGATAGGCATTATGCGATTGTCCGTGTCGTGTCCGTGAAGAGTTTAGCTTCAAACCTAAGATAAAACCGCGCTAAATCCTCATTTTGTTCACCCCCGATTTTCGATCACGCATGCTGGGGAGCTTTTTCCGGGTCAGAAAATCTTACTCTCGTACCACCGCTCCGACTAACAGCCCTCATCCCTATCAAAGGTGCTTACACCTTACGTATGTCATGTTTCTGCCAAGTGGATTCGGAATGACTTACGGCAGGAGTCCAAGTCTAACTCAGTAGGTTGCTGTCTGAAGGACGTATCAGCCATTGGAGACTCCTCGTTATCTACTGACATCGGTGAATTAACATTAGAAACGTATCTCCGAAAATGATACTTACGTTATGTCACTGCCAAAGACATGCGAAGAGGCCCAGGAGGAAGGCAAGAACTGAAGCGTCGCCCAGGCGAATCGGGATCTGCGGACCTGATATTTAAGTATGCAAACCTATCAAGCTTCACGTCGCTCCTCGTTAACTCCTCCCCTACTCCCCTCATCATGGCTATATCATCTGATCTCATGTTCACAGACCCCACCAGACGGCCTCCTCTCGATGAAAGCCTTTACTCCCTGACCAAAGAGGAAGAGGCGTTTCTCAAAAAGCTCACAGGCATTCAAGATGATGCCCAACTCAAAAGACATATTATTGCCATACAATTCAAGGCCTACAACGTGCGTACCAATCATCCAGCCTTCGAGTCTGATCTGGCTGAACGAGCTCCTATTAGGTGTATGGATACCCCTGTATACGACGCTTTGCGTTTCTGAAGTACATCATATTGACTCGTGCTGTTTCCTGTGAGCCCCCTCGACTTACGTGGTTCTTATAGCCTTGGTATCACACGGTTACCATCCTACCATTGCGCGCTAGAGCTCGCGCGAGCCCACATCAACCCCATCTTCCTTGACATGGCTTGTTGTTGTCAGTGGTTCCGATCTTTGTTTCGACTTCTAGAAGATCTCACTCTACCCCTGTAGTTGGAAACGACCTCAGAAAGGCCATCGTCGATGGATGGCCTGCTGAGCGTGCAGTTGCTTCAGATCTTCATCAAGGTACGAAAATGGATACTACCGAGTTCCCTTTGCGTCTGATGACCAATGCCCATCATAGAATTTTGGAATGCTGGCCACCAATTATTCAATTCGACCCCAGAATCTTTTCCAATTCCCTTTATCCCTGGAGATATATTCGATTCGAAGGTGTTAGATGCCCGTGGCCCAGTTTACAAACGCCCCTCCACTCCTCCTCCTGACCTGAAACATCTCAAATCGCTTACGCCTCTACAAGGACATGTCTCCGCAATTCACGCGTCGTGGTTCTTCCATCTCTTCGATGAGCGTAAGCAGTTCGAGCTGGCCAAGCGAATGGCCAGTTTGCTATCACCTCGCCCGGGTTCAGTCATCTTTGGCGTGCATGGAGGGTTGCCAGAGAAGGGCATCCGGCTAGCTTCGTATGCTGATGTTGAACACCGTATGTTCTGCCATTCTCCCAAGTCCTGGGAAGAGCTTTGGAATGGACAAATCTTCGCAAAAGGGACAGTTAGAGTAGATGTCTCCCTTCAACAGTCGGATTTGAATGACCCATGCATAACTCAAGGTACATGGTGCGGTCTAGTCTTTTCCGTCACGCGTCTGTAGTTCACGTTGTATCATGGCTAATATAGAAATTTCTGTCGCAATGACAATCATTGATGACGTTCTCAGGCTTATGGCACACCGGATATCCTATATCAGACCACGCTCTGGGACTCTTTGATCCAGTTGCCTCCTATCAACCTCAAGATGGCCCATCCCGCTGTTCCACCTGTATTTACCGACGCAGATAAACTCCCCCTCGATGAGAGTTTCTACTCTCTCGACCTTGAAGAATCAGCTTTCTTCAAGTCTCTCACTGGAATCCAAGATGATTCAGCCCTCAAATCACATATTTTAACTGTACAGGCCGAAGCCTATGAGGTACATCCGTTTTTCTGCTTCGACCCCTGCTCCTAATCTCAAGCCCCTCCGACCAGGTTTTTGGTTACCCCTGCATAAGAGGATTGGCATTCACCAAGTAAGCCTAATCTACGTTATTTTCTTTATATCTACCGAACCACACTTTTCCCAGACTGAAAATATCTCGATTACCGCGTTACAAAGATGTCCTTCATCTCGCCTACAAACATGATAACCCTATCCTTCTCGATATGGCTTGTTGTTGTAAGCCAGTTGCTTGATCGACGCCCAAAGCCTATATCCCTGATAACGGGTTATCTTTAGTTGGAAATGATATTCGAAAGGCTATTGTCGATGGCTGGCCCTTGGAGCGTGCTATTGCATCCGACCTGCGACAAGGTGCGACTCCTTTTCCCAGCATCTGTGGCTCTTGAGACTCAAAAGTATTGGCAGAATTCTGGGACGCCGGGCATAAGCTCTTCGGCTCCACGGCTGAATCCTTCCCTGTACCCTTTCTTCCAGGAGATATATTTGACCCATCGTTCCTCCAACCATGCGACCCATTCTACGAATTGCCAACCACTCCGCCCCCTGATCTCTCTTCCGTGACATCACTCACACCACTTCTAGGCCATGTTTCTGCGATGCACGTATCAGCGCTCTTTCATCTGTTCAACGAAGAGAAACAACTGGAGATAGCCAAGTTGTTAGCCCCGCTACTTTCGCCAGTTCCGGGCTCCATCATCTTTGGAAGCCATGGTGGATTACCAGAGAAGGGAGTTCACGTTCCTCCTACAGGGAGTCAGAGCCGACTCATGTTCTGCCATTCTCCAAAGAGCTGGGAGCAACTCTGGGACGGCCAAGTGTTCCGCAAAGGAACAGTAAAAGTCGTGGCAACCCTCAAGGAGTTTTCTGTGGCGGATAGCGAGACTACTGGTGGCAAGTGGTATAACTTAGACTACTCGATTACAAGGTTATGAGTCGCGATCACAGACACAAGTTTCTAGTACTGCCAAGTCAGCGTTCTCAAATTGGCTCGATTTCCCCTAGACGATTCCGTATCTTCCCTGTTGGGCCCCTAGTCACATACGTAGACGGTGAGTCAAAGACCGACTTTATCTCCTGGTGAGTCGATTTCATCCGGGATAACTCCTCATCCTGATGAGGGTAGCATTTCTTGGCTCCGAGAATACGAGCCCCTTCCTTGGCTCCTAAATATTGGTCACTGACTTCATCAAAACGCTAAATGCATCAGTGCCACTCATCTTTAACGTAGTCACGACTACGAAGCGTGAACACAGCAGTCAGTAATTTTCTCGAAGCTCCGACGATAACATTGGCCAACATAAACTCAGAAAACCACATGGATGCCACAATGTGTTACTTAACCCTTGGGAAATATTTCGGTGGTTTTTATTGCCATCGTTGCGCTCAGTCTACCCATGGCACAGACCTCCATTCCTGTCTATGGAGACATCAACAGAAGCCCACCACTCGATGACGCTCTCTACTCTATTGGAGAGGAAGAGGCGATATTTCTCAAAACTTGGACTGGGATTCAGGATGACGATGCCCTGAAAAGCCACATCGTCGCTGCTCAGGCCAAGGCGTACAGCGTAGCTTGACTAACTCAGTCTACTCCGCTGTTCTTCACTTAACGCACGTATCTCAGGTTTATCCATACCCATGCATACGCCTCTTTACTTTTACCAAGTATGACAACTCGGAGCTCTTTCGACGACTGTCATTTCTGAGTCTGATAATAGGCTTCAAATATCGCACCTGCCAGTGTACCCCAGAGTGCTCGAACTACTAAGCTCACACACCGAGCCCATTTTCTTGGATATGGCTTGCTGCGGTACGTCTTAAGACAACGGTCGTGGTCGTTTATGGAATTTACGGTTGGTGTGCGTGCTCAGTGGGTAGCGACTTGAGGAAAGTCGTCATGGATGGCTGGCCGGTGGAGCTCGCCATTGCTTCGGATATCCAGCAAGGTACCTATCATATCGTCTTCGCTATGGTCAGAGGACGAAATTTCCTTTCCAGGTTATTGGGATGCTGGCCATCAATTATTTGGCACAACTCCTGAAACGTTCCCCGTTAACTTCCTGCAAGGAGACGCCTTCGATCCATCTTTTATCAAGCCCATTGAGCCATTATATTCTTCTTCTCCATCGCCCCATCCGGATCCGCAGAAAGTGAAGTCGCTCACGAGCCTCCAAGGCTTTATATCTGCGATCCATGCGTCGTCATTCTTCCACTTGTTCGACGAAGACGGCCAACTGCAGCTGGCAAAGCGGCTTGGTTCTTTGCTCTCCCCAGCGCCGGGTTCTATCATATTTGGTTGTCATCTATCCATGCCTACGAAAGGCTTGAGACCTAAAGGATCTGACAAAGAGAGTGACCATCTCATGTTCTGCCACTCGCCAGAAAGCTGGGAGGAACTTTGGAACGGTCAGGTCTTTGCTATGGGGACGGTCAAGGTGGAAGCCAGAATCGAAGAGGTTCAGATGAACCACAAACCTATGGTCACCAGCTGGTACTTCCTTAACTACTCTGTAACCAGATTGTGAGTTGGTGCGGCGGTTGAAATGTGTGTGCATCAGGAGACTTAGTCGAAAACATGCAGAGTAGACACACTGGCAGCGATAACGAAGAGCGATGAAAACCCGAAAACGAAAATCATAGCAACGAACACCGAGGGAAGTGCTGAGCGCTTACGGTATGGTGTCCCGATGTCCTAGATCATTTCTCATGCCCCGTGTGAGCATCAAGAGGAGGTTCTCAATACGAGCCTGGCGGTCCTAAGCATTCGAATTAGAGATAGGAAATAAAGTGGGGAGAGAATCTCTAACCTGTAGTTCTTTCATTTCATCCTTCAGTTTATTGACAGGAAGGTCGCGTATATTTTCTACCAGGGACTCCATCTTCTTGACGGTAGCATCGGCTACCGCTGAGGCGGCGTTGTCTCGTAGTCTGGGCGCGAAAAGACGAGCCAGTGGACTGCGCAGATTAGCATCGGGTACCTCAGAAGCACCCGTAACATCTAGGTTGATAGGCGCAAGAGCGTTATGGACACGGCGACGAGGTGAACCATGGGGTGAGGACCGTTCACGAAGAGGAGAGGGGGAAATGCCTCGGCGACGTCCTGGCGGTGTGACGGCGCCACTTCCACCAAGGGGAACATTGTCCCTTGACGCAATTGACCTCAATGCCGGAACCTCGTCAGCACCCTCTTCAAAAATATCGAAATCTTCCTGCCCAACATCGAGATCGAAGATAGCTTCGTATAGATCATTCGACGTCGAGCCGACAAGGGCCTCAACGATAGGCATGTTTTTGATGTGACGTGGGAGGCTGCCAAAGAAGCCACGGGCGGCATCGACACCGGATTCGCGAAGTTTTCGACCTGCAGCGAGATACCTTTCGTACACGGCAATGACGATGAGGATCGGAAAGGTGGTGAGTTTCACAAGGAAGACATTCAAGGAATGAAGTGCCCGCGGAGTGAGAATGTAGCTGGCTGGCTTCAGGATGATGAAAGCAGCGATGTTGAAAGGCGGCTGGTAGGAGAAGAGTGCATCCGATTTGACACTACATGGTATTAGCTTAGGGAGCAAGTCAGATCTCCCCAGTATGGTGTGACATACCCTTCAATAGTCGATATGGCAAACTGAAAGAGATACTGGATAACCGCAACAATTAGCCCGATCCTGCCGCGGCAAAAAGAATACTCTAACCTCCCTATCAGCGTTCTATGAAGGTCAAGTTGAGTGACAGTGAGGGTGGTGACATGTGAGAAATGGAACTCACGGCATCAATCCGGGCGAATGTGTTGGATAGGATCGAGATCAAGACTATTAAACAAAAGGTCAGTGAAATGCACTCCTACAAAAAAGACACGAGGCACTCCCTGGTCAGCAGTAACGTATTCGACAAAGCAGCGAACCCGGTCATCAAGATAGGTCCGAACAAAGGATGAAAGCTGGAAGCTTGTCCGAAACTCAAGTAAGTGTTACCAAACCATATCTGCACCATGAGCCAAGCGATCCCCTTCAACGTCCAACCAGAATTCGTTCCGGACGCTGAAAAATAAATAAGAGGAATTTATGAGCGGCGGTTACGAAACGGTGAAAGCGCCAAAATCTCCATACCCAATGTCCACAATGTGAACAAGAGACCAGAGAAACATATCGCCGCCATACCCATAAAGAAGACAAACTCCGCGATCATCGCGCGTAAAGAACTGTGTTGACGATCTCAATGAAAAATAAACTGCAACGAGGCGTTCCGCGCCCATAATGAATACAACATACAGAATGACGACGTTGTTCGAGACCGCGAAGAAAGCAAGCCTTGTAATGTTCGCATGAGTCTCGATGGTGATACCTATGAATGGAGCTCACCGTGGAAATAGGATACAGGCTCCACAAGCAAGCAGGTCGAATGCCGTTGTGGAGTCGGCAACTGAGGCGAGCCAAGGAAACGTGTTCAGTTGACAGATGAAGAGCATTTGCAGGGAGGTTGACTTACCTGAGTTGTGGACGATTCCGTGAATGCGAAATCCAAGATACCCAAAGAATACGAGGATGAATGAGGTATCAAAGACATTCCACATCTATGGACCATGCTTATCAGCGGCGGTGTGTGAGTCAAAGACAAGAGACCAGTACGTTGGCGATGTAGACTAATAGGAAATGCATCATGAGTTCAACAGCGAGCCCGCTGAAAGAGAGTAGACATACTTATCCATCCATGTTCCGTTGAAGCGGTCCACTCTTGCAGCGCAAATGATAGCGCGAAAACGATAAAAGTAATTTCCCATATATTCATGTGCGCAACATCTTGATCTATTCGGACATACAGATGAATTATGGCGGAAAAGAATCCGGTAGAAGGAGAAGAACGAACGAAAAAGGCATAAGACGAAGGTCACCAGAAGGACAGAGAAATTCATGAATTCAAGGATCGCCCCATATCTCGGCACGCGTAGTCTACGAGAGATGGCTGCGTGAGCAAACAATTAGATCATGGGTACGGAAAACTACCATACCTGTAGTGATCCAGAAACGGAGCTGTCCGAGTGTCGTAAATCTCAATAGGGCGAGGCTTGTAGTTGTCTGCAAGTATAGAACGGTTGGCGACAGCCGAGAAAACGACACGACCAGAATAGAGATCATTGACAACCCTTTGGACGATCGGTGAGGACACAAGATGCTTTGCTTGTGTCGCAATCGCCATTTCTAGTGCGCTTTGGGGACTGTTCATCACATCGTCGTCTCCAAGGGCCTGAGAGACATCTTCGATGACCTCTGAAGTTGCACCAGCCAGAGGATTCCAGCTAGTTGTGAGAACCGCGACCAAGCGGATGTTGTTCGCAGAAAAGTGACTAAGCAACTTCATCGCCAGTATCTCACACAAGTTGGCACGAGAGATCATTACACCGGCATATGCCAGGTCATCGTCCGAGGCCCCTTGAAAGTACGAACGCACGACCAAGCAGGCATAAACTACAGCCATATTCTGGAGTCGTGCATATTTTGAGACAAGAGGCCGGACGATAGAAAAGTTGATGTCCGAAGCAGTCAGCTGCCTGTAAGTGGAGAATGATTAGCGTGCTACCGGTGGATGAGATATCATAGAAAAGGGAATTTCAATAGCGAACGCTGCCTGTTGAGAAGGCCGTCTTCAATTGTTCGCAGAGAAAGGCTGGGCAAAGAACTTGGCGAACAATGGGGAAGATGCGCACGAGGGACGTTCGGTACCGAGAATATGGAGTAGACCCTTGTCGTAGAACGAGAACTGTGGGTACTCACTCCCAGCTTAGAGCGCTATCTGAGAGATGGGCAATCAGATCACGGAAGCAAATGCGAAGTACCGGAAGTACCTATTGTTCTCTTAAAAAGGAAGAAAGTAGCGTCAACTCAGATTTTAGGGTTAGCTCTGCGCGCGTACCGTTACATCTTTCTATTAGAAAAACTGAGTTAGGATCCTCGTGTATGAGGACAATAAGGAAGCACCTTAAGGTGGGGTATCAGGGGAAAGACTTTGACTGCTGAAAGATATTGCGCTGTTGGAGCCAAAAATGCATGAGATTGGGCCTCTTGTTCCATCCTTGATGAATGGACTTGTTTTCGAGGGTGCAGGTACGTGAAGATGGGTGTTTTGTGTCAGAAAAAGACCCTTCTCCTCGTTGAAATTGGGCTTTGATACGAAGAAAAATGTGAATTCGTCCGTCGTCGAAGGGGCAGACTGTTGGTTGCTGATGGTTAGTGTCAGAGCTCTAATTGATCGTGTCCGCGGACGGAGCCCCAATACAGGGCCGTCGTTTCAGACGCCCAGGGATGCCTAAGCGCCCGCCGGTGACGGTATAGATATGCCTTTTAAGTCGTGGAAAATTCCACCAACTAGTGTTGGATTATTGGAGCGAGCAAACGTAGAGCTCTTCCTCGTTCCAGTCGTTCTCTATTGTCCCAGCCATGAAAATCTCGCCTGAAGCCATTCCAGAGGGAGGAAAAACTCGGTATCGCGGCTGTTTAGGTGAAACATTAGCTCCGTAACAGCTGTCTTCACACCGGCCGACACCGGCGGCCCGGAACACAATAAAGCTCGGAGGCGGAGGACGTTAAAGGAACAAAGTGCAGAGGTGGAACAAAAACGCTGTCTCTCTCTATTTCCCCAACTTTCTTTTGTTCCTCCCCCTTTCTCCTTCCTCCCTTTATGAGAAATGGGTGCTGTCTGCTGCTGCTTCTCTGAGCCCGTTGACTTTGATGGCGAAGTCACTCTCTACCATTTCGATCTTCACCGTGCTGTTGGAAAAGGTGCTTTTGGCAAGGTGCGCGTTCATCTGCTCGTGTGGCATCTAGACCCCTTCTAACTCGTGGATAGGTTAGAGTTGTTGAGCACAAACGATCCAAGAAACTTTATGCTCTCAAATACATCGACAAGTCGCGATGCATAAAACAAAAGGCCGTCGCGAATATCATCCAGGAACGGAGACTTCTCGAGGAGGTGTGTGGACTATGAGCAACATCTTGCACAAACCTATCTGACACGCAGCCTTACAGATTGATCACCCCTTTGTCGTCAATCTACGATATGCATTCCAAGATGATGAGAACTGTTTCTTTGTGTTGGACCTCATGCTAGGCGGTGACCTGCGGTGTACGTGTCTAACATCTCTGTTGTCACTAATTCCTCATCCCCCACGTCTCTAGTTCATCTGGAACGCAAGAACCAAATCCCCGAAGAAGTCGTGCGGTTTTGGATGGCTGAGTTGGCGTCTGGTTTGGAATACCTCCATCGACAGAAGATAATACACAGGTAATTGGGCCCACCATCACCCCTCGAACACATCACTGATTCGACATCTCTGCAGAGACATCAAACCAGATAACATACTTTTGGACTCTGCAGGACATGCCCATCTCACCGACTTCAACGTTGCCATTCATTACTCTGAGCGACGGTTGCATCACTCGGTCGCCGGCAGTATGGCTTATATGGCACCTGTTCGTTGATACCACCCCTCGCATCTGTCTCCACGACTAACCACGAACCCAACAGGAAGTAGTCAACCGCAAGGGGTATTCTTGGACAGTCGACTGGTGGAGTCTCGGCGTGACGGCCTACGAACTGTTATTCCACAAACGCCCCTTCGACGGCCGCACAGCGGAACTTATGAGGAATTCAATACTCTTGGATTCTTTGAAATTCCCTGAGTCTGCTTCGTCGAAGTGCAGCGATCAAGGCATTGCTGTGCTCAAGTCGGTGAGTACCCCATCACACCGAGCATCCACATGCTCCTTGGGGCATGTTCCCATCAACCCTCTGATGCTGACTCTTGACATTAGTTGATTGAGAAGAATCCCAATAACCGTCTCGGATGTCGCCCGAATGGACAAGGAATGGAAGATATTCGACGACACCCATGGTTTGCTTCTATCGATTGGGATACCCTTGAAAGCAAGGAGTCTCAACCTCCCTTTGTTCCCGACGTACGCATTGTTTTTCTTGTGCCAAAATAATATCGCTAATTATAACGATTCCCACCTTTAGATGAAACAAGCCAACTTCGACGTCTCCCACGAGCTCGATGAATTCTTGATGGTGGAAAAGCCATTGACTCACACCAAACGCAAGGCCAACACCGACCTTGACAAGCTTCGGCCTGAGCTCCGCCAACTCGAAGAGCAGTATGTCCTGTCCTTGTTCCATATTTAGCATTACCTCGGAACCTGATCACATCCATTCTTCCTAATCTGGCTCTTGTAGGTTCACCGTGTACGACTTTACCCGTTCTAAGCGGTTATCGTATTATCCCCATAACCAACCAATAACGGTTGGAACGGAGTCAGGCAGCTCTGACCCTTCCACCGTCCACTCAAATACCGGAACCCTGGTGCCTACAGCTACCATCGCCGAACGCTCATTAGCTGGCTCCCCTTCACCGGACTCGTGTGTCCACGCCCACTCAATATCTATGTCTCGGCCCATGCCACAACCTCCGCCACCAATCCACACTGTAGGCCAATGATTGTCACGTCTTTATGTCAACGTCAAGTCTTTCAATTTTCCTTTGCGAGCAGGGGCGTCGTGGCTATCATTCGTCACGGCGTTAATAGGTTCCTGGATCATTTCACGACATATTTTACCCCCTCATCTTAATACCCCAGCTTAATGTATACCTCAAACACACACAGTTAATCACGGTCCTTCTGTACGACAACGCCTCATCTTTCTTTCTATCATCGCATGCTTGTAGCCTTGTATTCCTCACTCTCTCATCTACACGACCATTCACTTGTGGCCGCTTTGCATATCCGCTCTATTTCGGATCTCTTTTTTCTCTGCTCCATCTTCTCGCCTGCCTGCGGCACGCTCCTTTACGCACTTTGAAAGGCATTTTTGGGACTTACGGTACCTACATTTGTTTTTGCTGCCGTGTATCTAGTCTGTGCTACATAGCCATCAAATTTGTTGTACCTTTGCTCGCCCCTAAGCCCCATAATGTTTGCCTCCTGATCATGCCAGACGCGCCTCCATATGGCCGAAACTCTGCTAGCTCTGCTCCTGGTCACATCTTCCGCTAAAGGCTCCAGCTTGGTTTTTCGATGGCCGCCATCACCTTGCTCATCTCCACGCTACAAACGCGCCAAACCAGGATACCTATCGTACCCGAAACAACTTGACAATCCATGGAGAGCTTCGCATTACATGGAAATACCAGACGATATCTCCACGACCGAGGAAAACGACGATGACTACCAATGGAAGAGACCAACAGCCATCAGAGATAGATCAATGTCTTTCAATCATTCGGCTTCGCACCCTGCGCCTGGTGGTGGTTCACCCTCGCAAGACCATCTCAGGCTGGAAGAACCCGCCGGAAAAGATGAATATGACGATTTACTGGGGTACTCTGCTGAGTTTCTGGCGGGTTTACTGTGTCCACAGCGTTCTATGTGCCATCAGAAGTTCGAGTTGTTAGTTGATGACCTAGCATTCATCGGGCATCCCGTTTGCGCGGATGGTGATGGTGGCTGGCGCTTCAAGCCCGAAAAGTCTAGAGGGCATAGTAGGGGACGCGAATCAAGAAATGGAATGGTGGACGAAAGGTCCCCTGCGAGTGCAGACCGGCTTTCCTCTGTGGACAGCGAAGGATCTGGCACGCAAAGTGCATGGCTACAGACATTCCACCTAGTGCTAGTCCTTGACCTCCCCGATCCTTCTTCGTCAGCAGCCGGAAACGTGGACAAGTACTTCGACATCATTTACGAGCAAATTGCCTTCACCCTAGCTGCCGTACTGTTCCAAGAGCAGGTCACATCCAACTTTGTTGAAGCTGAATGCGATCTTCTCGGTTCCATCAAGGATACGTGTCTTGACAAAGGTAGATAATAATGGCATTTTCTCGATTCGCGACTGAACACGGCTTCTCTAGGGGATCCTCTTTCGGCGTACGTTTCCAAAGCCCTTGAGTCATCGTCGATCGCGCTCGCCATGAAAACAGTATTCGAGGCGATTAAGTCTTCCTCCGTAGCCAACATCACGATTCACTACTTGCCTATGGAACTGCAGCTTCCTCCACATCTTGACGTCTTGCTACATAGCGAAGAGGACGACGAAATGGAATTCTGGGCACCGCCAGAAGATGATGATTCGCGAGGATGGGGCGCTGAAATTGGCTCGGGTTGGAGGCTTCCTAGTTTGACTCCGTGGAAAAGCATCCTCCTTCTGGATGAACCATTGGATGCCAATACTTATCAAAATCTACGTGACCCTCGCTTGAGCGAGAATGATAGAACCCTTGCCGAAGGTCTCCTGAAGTTTCTCGAAACAGCCAACGTCACCTTGTCGTGAGTGTACCATCGTATTCTCCTCTTCAATTTGCTCAAGTGGGACCTTCTAGTTTGGCTGATATGGCCGCTCTCCTCGACTGGGATCTTGAGGCACAGGTTTATCCTACTGTTCGATGGCTAGTGCTACATCGCCGCGCAAAGTTGGTTGACGTGGTCCATCAGGGTCTGAAGACTATATTCAGCATTGCTCCAAAGTTCAATCAACCGTGAGTTGCTCAACCCTCGCGCGTGTGACGGCCATCTCATCTTCACTGTCAGGTTGTTAGAATTAACTATGGAATTCGCGAAGCAGTTTCCAGATCCCTCAATCCCACCGCTCCCCCAAATCCTCGCGACCATATCGAGCTCAGCATCCAAGCAAAGTGAAAACCATTTCTTTGCCACTGTCGTCAAGACAAAGGATCATATAGATCTCTACCACGATGTGGTTCTATGGATGCTAAAGCGTGACATGCTCATCACCCTACACTTACGAATCCGCGTCGTCGCAACACGACAAATTAAAGAACGCGTTAGAATCGCTCGGGATCAACATCTCAAAGACAAAGCTTTGAAACGAGGTCGCTCTCGTAACAATAGCTTCTACCAAGGGCAAGAAGCTGGATCAGGAGATGCAAACGAATTGCACAATAGCATCGCATGGCTTTCCCTCTCGCCTAAGAGCGCACGCAAGTACTCTCGACGAAAGCAGTCTGCTGATTCACGTCTGAGTCGACTCAGCGAATTGATCATCCCCGAAGATTTTGACGAAGATCTGGATCCAGACCTGGAAGAGGAAGACGAGGAAGAAGACGAGGAAGATGATGATAGTAAGCACAGCAGCGAGGATGAGGATATCACTGCGACGATGATAAATGACCCGGGGAGGGCTACGCCTCTCGAGCGACGTTGGTTGGCAGCCATGTCTCTGGGAAAGGATCCACACATTGCCAGAAGATTCGATCAGTATGTCTGCCCCCCTAAAAGCTGAGAAATTTACTGAAGACCGCTCTAGGATCAATCCTTATTTCGACGGAAAGAAGAGTGACGACGAAATCCTCTATCGCGCAGATATATCTAGGAGGCAACTCCGAGAAGTGCTCCATTACTATGAGCCATATGTAAGGCCTTTCGCGTTTTTGACGCCTCAATGCCTTACTGATGTGAGAAATAGTTACAGACGTTCCTACACCCATCATGAAATGTATAGTGTGGTGCTCATACCGTCAGTATACTACGGACCCATGCAAGTGTTGAAGATATCCGGTGGGACTTGTGATGACAGCAAGTTCACGAAATCATCAAAGGGGATCCAGGCCAGACCATCGACTGGCGTTCCTTCGTGCATTACCCTGACGAAATTGCCCTTTCTCCGAGTACTCCATACCTGATCAATTGCTCTGGTCAGTGTGATATAATGCAAGTAGTGACTGAGTAAATACCTCCATCACAATCTCAGACCCCAGAGCAGGCCATCTTAACGGACCCCGTTTTCCCAGTCCAAGGCCTGACGCCAAGCGAATCATAGTGCCATCGTGGCCGACGAAGAACACCAGCTTATGCTTTTCTTGACCAGATTTGAAGCTCTGAAAGTTCATTAGGAGCTCTTGAAAGAAGACCCCGAATGTGAGCTGATTGTACGTGGTTGAATTTACGGCGGTATTCCAGATATAACTGCGAAGCCATCAAAAATCGAATGCAAAAGTCATGATCGGTCTCACTTGTACTCGAAGTCGCCCAGAGCGAACACCTTTCTGGCGTCGACATCCGATACGCATGCCCCTGTGGAATTACAGGGAAGCGGATGTCCAGCGCATGTTCGGGAGGTGAAAGTATCGAAGAAATGATCATCTATGAACTGGCGATTAGTTTCCTTGGTTATGGCTATGAATGAACGACGCGCGACGTACACCAAAAGGACCAGTCCGACAGGCCAGCTGTACCGAGAATAGCGTCCAGTGTGTTCTGAAGGGGCTGGTTTGCGTGGATGTGATCACTCCACGCGGGCACTGACTGGTATGCCGAGCGAATACGATCAGCCTTAGGGCATGAGTAACGGGGAGGTATAGAATCGATCTCAAGGTCGTGTGAGCACAAGAGATATTGGACATCAATGCAAACGCCTACTGGGCTAGGTTGGATGCTCAGCGGAAAAGGTTTCCTCGCCGTTGTTGGATCCATTCCAAAAAGAAGTCCACTAGCAACATGCTGGGTCCTGGGCTCTGAAGAAGTGCGGAACAGGATTTCCCTTTGGTTTACACCCGTCAAGAAATGAAGCTTGTTGTGGTAAACGCTCCAGAAGTCCTGAACAAGTAGGGTTAGCATGAGAAGTATTCGGTCAGACGACCAATGCTTTACTTACACGACCATGATGAATCGCGTCCTCAAGCCCAGCTCTAGTGAGCTGTCCCTGGTCACACGTCCCATTCCAAAATTTACTGGCAAAAGGATGCCAGGGAACCCCTACAGTTTGACGATCGACCTGCCCTCCCCCTGAAGGGGCCAAAATTTGATGGAAGTCAGTGCAATCCCATCCGCTTGGTGGATTGCGCTCATTTTCTTTCGGGTATAGATTATCTGGCGTCCGCTGGTGTTTTGAGTCATCAAAATGCTGACGAATTGAAGACGAGTAGTCACCTTATGATGTCGTATGACCACGTTCACAAACTCCAGCTTGGCTCCGGGGTCGTCCGCAGGAACGGCGTAATGTGCTGCGTTGACATGAGGGGCGTTGCAGTAATTGTACGTGTTCCAGGGTAGCTCGGAAGGTGTCGTCGAGGAATCATATACTCCAGTCGCGTCCGACAAGACGCCACCATGGACCAGAGATATCGAAGGGTTCAGGACCGCCAGAAGTTGCCAGTAGAGGTGGAATTTGCGGTGAGCCATGTCAAGTAGCGTGGTCCGGTCTTGTAGCCAAAGTATGAATGGGCTTAATATACACATCGCCTGCGAAAAAGTAGCCAACTTCAAGAGACGTAACGTAGACGTTCTGTAGTCACCACATGGGCCGACGCACGTTGGTAGTAGGGAAGCAAGTTATGCTCGCTATGACAGCGCTTCTCAAGCCACGAAATGGAGTGAACAAAAAGAGAAGTGCATGACAAGGCGTGCTATGTTAAGTACATTGAATCGAAGGCATTAGTTGAATAGAAATAGAGGGCGTCGCAAATCGTGTTTAGGTTTCATGAAATTAAGAATGCTCTACTTCTTGCTTCAAATCCGGATCACTCATTCGGTCTCCGTTGGCACCATGCTCATTGAGTACCTTCTGAGCGTTCACATTGTCTCCGAAGACGGTTGCCATCTCTTCCAGAGATTTCCCTAAACCAACGGGTTAGTGTGAATGAACAAGGATACGAGGGGGTGCCATACCTTTGGTTTCAGGGAAGAACAGGGTGATGACCGCAAAGTCAACAGTGTTCAGGCAGACAAAGAGAAGGTAGAACTTCCAACCCGAGTCGGCCATACCAAGCGGCGAAACTTGCGAGATGAGGACGTTAAAGGCCCAGTTGGCACATGTGGCGACACTGGTTCCGATAGATCGAGTACTTGTGGGGAACACCTTTGGGCCAGATAAATCATAGTCATAGATGATGCACAGAGATAAAGACGCACTTCAGATGCCAGTACCCAACTGATGGGGCCAAAGCTGACGGAGAAGAATATACTGGTAAGGAAAATCATTGCAATTCCAGCCCTAATCCATGCAATTTGAGTTGAAGCTAGCCGGTGAATTATACATAGAGAGACGTCACCTTTGAGCAGCTTGATTTACGGGCACAGTCCCGGCGAGCTCCTCAGGAGGCGGAGGGAATGATGCGACGATAGCGGCGAGGATAGAGAATGTTACAACGAAGCTTGCGGCACCAAACATCAGAGGCTTCTTGCGACCAACGCGATCGACGAGAAGAGTAATGAAGCTAGATCATGGATTGAGCTTGGACGGTTTGGGGAACAAGGTGGAAGACGCACAAGAAGTTGGCTATGGGACCAACAGCACCGTAGATACCTTGGACGAGCAAAGCTCTACCACCAGTGATGCCAAGACCAGCGTACATTTGAGGGCCGAAATAGTTGATAACTAGCAGCGTATGAGCGCAATTGACGAGAACGCACGCGGCTTGGCCTACCGTTGATCCCAGAGAATTGGCCGAATACCTGGACACCAACGGCCACAAGCGTGCGACGCAGCATAGCGGGGGTTGCCCACAAATCGCTGATTCTACGGCTTCTTACAAAAACTTCAGCCTTGATCGTTTCAGACATTTCTTTGAATTCAGCCTCAGCTTCTTGTTTCTGAAGAGCTGAAGACCCATGGAGCCGGTAAACGACTTTCTTCGCTTCTTCATCGCGTCCTACTTCGAGTAGCCAACGCTGGAGAGCGAGAAAGAGTGTCAGAGCCAATCCTTTCATGGTTCAACTGCGACTTACGGGACTGTTGGGTAGGAATTGAATACCGACGAGAAGTAAGAATGCAGGGGCCAGCTAAAGGACGAATCCTGTGAATACTCAAACGGTCAATGGCTAAAGTCTGGTGACTATACCTGAAGACCCAAAGGAAGCCGCCATGAAGCATCTGAATCGATGAATTGACATCCATACCCAACCTAGATGTGCCAAGTTATTTAGCACGGATACCAGGGCGGAAAGGTTTAGAACGGACCCAATTGGCCACGATGAATCCGATTCCTATCATCTGCTGCGTAACACCGACCAAAAACCCGCGGATTTTAGGAGGAGCAACCTCAGTCTGAACACACACATCAACACATGCCTGAAAGACCGTGTGGATTCGCTTACGTTGTAGAGAGGAACGGTCATAGAGAGGATACTGTTAAGCGAATATTAAGGGGAATGCGGGGTTTCGGATCACGGCCAAAACTCACCCAATCGCAAGACCAGCAATGATACGGCCAACCATTAACGTCGCGACATTTGAGGCGCCAGCTTGCATAGCACAACCCCACAGCGCAAAGACAGCACCAATCTGCCATTGATGTTGAGTAATCGAGAGGAGAGTGAGGGGAACGCGTCGGTACTGACTTGGATAGTAAGCTTTCGACCGAGTTTATCATTGCACCTAAAACGATGGTGTTCATTCAATGAATATGTGCCCGATCCACCCAGTCTTACCATCCAGCGGCAGCAGAACCAAAGAAGCATCCGCCTATAAAATAGTTATTGTGCGTGTCGTGCAAGGACTAAGGGCCTCCTGCGTACCATTGAAGGAGGAGACGACTGCTCCACGGACGCTCTCATCCGTTCCAAATCGATCGAGATACCTCTCCATCGTAATAACTGAGGCGATGATACCGCTGAATACCGTTGATGTTAGTAAGGATGAGATATTTCAGTTGAGGCAGCGGACATACCTATCATATCTGCGTGATGGCGGGTGAAAGGTATGAGCGTATGTCCTGAACCTGCAATGTCCGTCTCACCCGAAGAGGAATGCGCCTGTTGAGGAAGGAAGATCAGGTTAGCATATACGACAGGAAAAATCATGGTCAAAATACCTATTGACGAAAAAAACGAGACAAAGATGTTGTACGCCAGTCCCATCGCGAAAGGATTAGTGGGGGTCAGACACGGGGATAGAGGAGAAATATGTTGGATTGCCTGTCCTTTTGAAGCATGTCAGTACATTTCGGTTTTACATATCCCGGATAAACTCCGGAGCATTTGTGAGATTTCATGAGAAGTAACATGGGGGACCAGAGTCGTTCCGTAGGCCGGGCCGGGAAATGGAGAGATAAGCTAGGCTTCTCTGGCCAGACATCAGCTTATTTCCCCAAAGAAAGGCTTCGATTTGTGGAGGACATTCCTGGAGAATCGGGCAAGATGTCTTGAGCAACAAATCGGTATTGAAAGCGCCAAGAAGATATGCGGTCTATGATGTGCGAAGAGCGACGGAATAAAGACTATCCACGCCTCCACTGAAGCGTTGTCAGCCGATATCTGGCGTGACATGAACGCTACGCGGCCTCCCTTTTGTTCGCAGGTGGGAAATACTCCGAGATCAGATTTCTAGATACGAGCATTGGAACATGAAGATGGGGAGTTGTCAACGAAAGGGTAAGTACGTACTCATAGACGAGCCTGTCTTTATTACTCCATACGACGAAGATGATGCGATCGAGCTGGAGACAGACATATGTTTAGCGGTCCGGAACAGACGTCAGGCCACATACGCCGTTGTTGGAGTCACAGAAAGACCGGACTGTCTCGAGAGCGACGTGGGTCGCATCTTCAATTGGATATCCATATATTCCAGTTGAAATGGACGGGAAGGCCTAGGTTCCAATTAATCATCCGGTCAGTGTAGACATGATGGGTTCCTCACAATGTGGTCAAGGTTATGTGCGACTACCAGTTCTAGGCTCGTCTTGTAACAGGATGTTAATTGAGCGGCTTTGGTTTCAACTTCCGACGAGCTATAGACTGGTCCAACAGCATGGACGATGTACTGTCTGTAAGGCGTTAGTCCAACAGCTGCTGAAGAAGAGATGCACGCACGAGGGTAGATCATATCCCTTTGTCAACTTGGCATCTCCGGTGTCACACCCATTCAACAGGCGACCTGGTCGTTGCACGATCAACAAAGAAACCCAATCTTCAGGAAAGTTCATGACCAACATTCTTGTAGCAATTTCGGTCCAGCTGCAGAATGGATAGCACCGTCCACTAATGGTCGTATGTTCAGCTGAATCGCGAGACAACGAACACCTTTGCTGATCATTCACCTCCGCCCCCGCCTACATGTCCGATGAATGATTTCAATTGTCAGACGTGACGACTACACACCAAGCAGGCTTCTATTGGCTGCATTGACAATAGCATCGACCTCAAGGGTAGTAATATCACCTTGTCTTTAGATGGATGCATTAGTGCTGTATACACGACGAATCACAGCCCATCTGCGTACATCAAGGATATCTTGTCGAGATAAGATTCATTATGGGGATACTTTGGCTCCGATGAGACATTGAGTTCTCCAGATTCGTAAAGGACCCGAATTGTAGGGATATCTTTCAAGGCGACCATAGTCCGAAGAAAGCTTAAAGAAGAGAAACGCCGCCACCGCGTCCATGGGCGCTTTCGAACTGTAGAAATGCAACCACCACGCGGCGACGAGCCCATTCGGTCGTTGGTTACCCTGCCCAATGGTAGCCAACTCGAATTAGAGCTAGAATCCCCTGGATGCAAGTCCGATAAATTGGCCGTATGTCTCCATCCGTGGTCATGGCTTGGTGGCTCAATGGACGACCCGTAAGGTGCCTCATTTGCGGAGGCACTGGTACTCATTCCGTGCTGGATTGGTGCAGTGTAATAGATACCGCTGCTCTGGTATTCCACAAACATGAATATCATATCTTACGGTACGCTGCGGTCCCCCTTTCATCCTGCTCGAACGCTAATCCTTTACAAATTCCAGGTTCAACTCTCGAGGGGTCGGTCGCTCTTGTGGATGGTCTTCATTGACTGGCTTCAACGAAGGCAAGGACCTTGAATCCGTGGTTCAATGGGCCCTGCAGAAGATACCTGACATCAAGTCGATTGTTATCATGGTGCGCAGGGTTGTCTTTGAACGACGCGGTGTTTACCTCTGGAGTTTAGGGATACTCCCATGGATCTCTCATAGCATCGCTTCATCCATTGCTACCGCCTCCGTTAAAAATCTCTCACGTCTTGGTTTCCTACCCTCTCGGATCGCGAGGGCTCCTCACGCTATTCAATTCAAGCACATATGATTCTAAGCTCCAGGAACTCGTCCAAAATCCCTCGGCCAATGTACTCATTGTATACGGCGACAAAGACGAATTCACCTCGGAGAGCAGCTACAACGAATGGGTGGAGAAACTTCAACAAGGGGCTAAATCATTGACAGCGACGAAACTTCCTGGTGGAACACACTTTTGGAGAGGCAATGCTAACTTGGATCTGCAACGCGCGTTAGATCAATGGCTTACTGGCTAAAGGTTTAACGTACCCTTGTCCAAGGCATATGTAATGGTATGCGCAGGTTGGAGAAGAGCATGGCTCAAACGTTCACTTGGGTTGTTCGAAATCCAGAGATGAAATATCTATAAGAATCCATTTACCGTGTATCATACATATACTTGACTAGGCATTAGAAAGGGTGTACGCTGCATTGATTTGAGAGGGGGTATATCAGAAACTTCCGCAAACTATAGGATATCTGAAAGGAATGGGAACATGGCCAATAGGGTAGTGTATGGAAACAAAAGACTGGGGAGAGATATGCTGCAGTTCAATGGAAAATGGACAGTAAACGAGCGTTGACGCGAAAACCCTTAGTGAGAGGAAAAGAAGAAAAGGGGACGTTGAAACGAGCGGCTGCGTAAGGGCTGGCATAGATAGAGATGAAAGTGGATCAGAGCAAATGGTGATTAGGATATTTTAATGTCCAATATATATGAGACATGAAAACAACATGAAAAGTAAAAAAGAGGAGTCGGGGAACACTCATATGGTTGAAGCTGATGTCAAATTGACCAGGACCTCTTCGACCCCAAGTTAGTCTTCGTCCGGAATTTCTTGAACATCCTCATCGACAGCACCCGCCGTAGCTTCGCTGCGAAAAGTGGAAGCCGGCTTGCTCTCCAGCATGTTGACTATCGCAACAAGCTCGTCGTCCGCGGAGCGGGGCTTGACTCCATCAAGGCGATCGTCTTCAACGGCCTCGGGAGCAGTTAAGTCCTCATCGACGGCAGTTTTATCACTTCCTGTTTGCATGGGTTCGATGCTGGGGTTGTCAAAGCCAGTAGCTACCTCGGCATCTGAGGCACTTGGAGCGTGCTCTTCGTCGACAGATGTGCTAGGTTCATGTTCTGGAGATAGTGGAGCCTCTTCATCGGTGTCAGCAGGAAGATGTTCCTGAACGGACTCGACTTCGTGGGGAGAGGGTGAATCATGCTGGGGATAAGAGTCTTCGCCGTCATGTTCACTGTGAACAATTTCCTCTCCCTCCGAGGAAGTGATTGGTTCACCAACGATGGCGGCGGCGGCAACGGGACCAGTACCGACGGCGGTTACGGCAGCTGTAGCACTGGGCTTCAATCTGATTGCACCCTTGGGCTTCGTCGTGCCATGAAGCGTGGCTTTACTACGAGTAGTAGCGGTTTTTGAGGCAGGCTTAGCTGGTGTCGTCGTTGGAGCAGGAGCTCGAGCTTTCGACAAGGAAGCAGCAGTTGGCTTGCTCAAACGATCAGCAGCATTGGCACTGAGTGTTGCCTTCTTAACCGGTGTTGGCTTGGATTCGGTCGCGCTACGCGACTTGGCTAAAGAGGCAGCAGTAGGAGCGAACAAGTTCGAAGGTGTCTTGGGTCGACTTGTATTGGCAGATGGTGTTTTCGGACGGGACGGCGTATTTGGTTTAGAGAGACTGGCGCGGGCAGGAGTCTTGGGTCTAGCTGGAGTGGAGACTGCTGACTTAGTCACAGTACGTCGAGTTGTAGTCGTTGACGTAGTAGACTGCCCCGTATGTTCAGGCTTAAGAGGTTGGGCCGATGGAGTCGTAGTTGACTTCGGGGGTGATCTCGCTGTGGGAGGCTTGCTGAGATCTCTAGGAGCCTTTGCCGGTGATGTATGGGTGCGAGGGGTGATCGAAGAGGGCTTGGACGAAGTACTGGATGTTGACTGCCGCTGCGGGGCTGGCGCCTTCCTCACAGGGGGCGGTGTAGTCGCAACGGGGACAGCGTCGGGCACTTGCTCAGGCTCGGGCTCAGGCTGTGGTTCGGACGTGGGAAGCGGCTCAACCTTAGCTGGTGGACTTGGTACCACCGGTAAAGTTGCAGGAACCGCTGGCGGGGGCGTCTTTACGCTGTGCAGTACCTTGGGTGGCCACTCCCGCTTCTCTTTAACTTCATCCTTGGCTGATTCGCCCGTAAGATGTGGGCTTACAATGGAGGGGCGCGGACCATTGGATGGAGTCAGCGATTGCCGTTTTGTCTGCTGTTCAAATCGACCGATGAGATTCGCAACACTAGCACGGGGTCGTTCGTCAGGTAAAGGCCTGATGGAATATAAGCAGATGGACAGATAAGTGATCCGACACTTAAACGTACATGTGAACCAGCCACAAGACAACAATTCAGGATTTTTGGAAAGATGAAAAATGACCTGGTAGATCAACTATATGAGTACGAGGATATTGCTTGTAACAGGAAAGAGAGATGCTGACGTGGTGACAGTACTACGAGGGCGGAACTGAAGTTCTTCAAGCGGTCAACGAGCTTAGAATACTGTGAACTCGGATTCAACAGTTGACGGAGGGGCCGCCCGGGCGCAGATGAGGAGGTCGACAACGATGATGATGGTGGTTTGAAGCAAGTTGGAAATGGCTTGGAGAGTTGATTCAGTCCTTCTTCCGGAAACGTTCAAGGCGGCTAGCACATCCACGTGGCTAGGCCCTCGGTAGCCATAACGACTCACGTGCGGCGCGTTTCTCCTGTCTCGTAAAGGAGGCTCACTGAAGCCTTAGCTTGAAGCTTGAAGGATGACGTTGGTGTAGGCGAAGCTCACTCAAAATAAGGCGAAGGACTCGGAAGCCTCTTCCGGCCGGGCTACTCCAAGAACGATAAACTTCGTCTAACCGTTCTAATATGGGTCTTCTCAGCCTTGGGCAGCCTGAGTGTTTATGCTCCCTTGTGTGTGTGTGTGTGTGTGT